>JBBMKC010209264.1:0-23386 GCA_037834085.1 Bipalium vagum
GAAAGATTTACATTTATATAATAAAAAATAAAAAAGCTATACTTGTTTTTCTTCTTTCATTTTATTTCCGAAAATATTGCACGCACCCTGTATATTGTGAGCATTAAAGTATTAAGAATATATTTTTGTATCCAATAACTTATGATATCAATATAATATCAATATTTCAATACAATAATTTTTTAAATATTTGTTAATTATTTCCTCGATATTTTAAAATATGAACATCGAAAAAATGAATTTACGGTCTGTCACTAACATTAGAGCAACGTGGAAAAACATTATGAACATTTACTTAGATGCTACTTCTTCTCTTCGATCCATTAAAGACAGTTTGTAAGATTTATTGATATGAACTTTAGCTTAGAATTCCATGAAAAAACAACTGGCTTTAAGCAATCGAAAAGAAAGATTTTCACTAAGATAATGCCAGAGATTGCGAAAACTGCAAGGATTTGAATAAGAATTTGAGTGGTAAGACGTTTAATTTTGATAAAGCTGTCGGATCCTATTTTGTAGACTTTTTTCCAAGGAAGACCAAGAAATATCTATAAACATAGGTTAGAAAAGCTTGTACAACTTGTAAAGAGAAATGATGATTTTGTAATTAATTATTAAAGTTATTTTATTCAATTTTAGTCTTTAATTTCTTTTAATCAGGCTATAACTTTTGCAATGATCTAATATTTGTAAACAAATGACAAAAATTTTAAAGAATGACAATGTGTATTTTAGTTTAAATATTTTCTGTAAAAATCTCCATAAAATGTTAGGGTGGTCTGGAAGTCTTTAGACTATTTATTGGTAACTTTGTTTTGCTACTTTTTATTGATGCATTAACAAATTATAAGTATTATATCAAATTAAAGGAATATTTACGGAATATTGATTCTAAGATTTTATTTAAATCCTTTGTATTTTTCATAGAGGAAATGAAAACTAACAATTAACTTTTAACTATCGTTAACATTTACTGTACGAGTTCCAGTTAGGCCATAATATCACAGTTGCGATCCAAAATATCCGTAAAGCAAAAAGCGATGGCGCTGTTAAGCGTGCAACAGTTTTTAACCGGTATAAAAAATTTTAAAATGTTCGATTTTATCTCGATTACCAACCATGTACCGGACGTTCGTTATCAATTGCTTGCGAGTTCATACGTTAACCTGTAAAAAAAACCATTACAAGTAAACGAAAGACTTTCAGGAAAACTAAAGTTGGCCAAATCAACAGTCCATGATCATTTGCATATGCTGAAAAAAGATATCAAAGGGTGTAGGGAAATTCCTCATGAATTAACCTATAAGCAATAAAAAGGAAGGATCGAAAATTGTCAAAAATTGTTATGTAATCCATGTCATGAACCGTTTTTTAAAATTAAACTTCACTTCTGACGAAAAACAGATTTATTTTACCATCTATAACAGGCAAATTCAGTGGCTCGACTCAAATCAACAAGCTCTTGTAGTACCAAAAAGAGAACGCTTTGCAAAAAAGGTTCATTTCTGCGTTTGGTGGAATTACGAGAAAATAGTGCAGTTTGATCTTCTCCCTTATCCAGCCTACACTCTAGACCTATCGCCTTCTGATTACCACCTATTCAGGTCAATGGGACATTTCCTACCGGGACCTTTCTTTTCTTTGGTTGACGAGGTCAAAAATGCCTGCCGAGAATCTTTCGCTTCCAAAGATAGTGCATGATATGCCAGAGGAATCAATCAGCTTGTGGGAATATGGCTGAAGACTATTGAGCACAATGGACTATATTTAAATATATATATTTTATGAATTTTTTGGATTTACCTTAAATTAGTCTAGAGAATTTTCAACCAATATATAAAAATAATAATTTTTAAAATTACATTTAATAAATAAATAAACAACCGTGATACATAATTAAAGGAAATATGTAAATGTAACAGGTAATTGTTTCATTATTTTCCTCTCCTTTTGTCCTAAATTATTTTAATTAAATTTTTTTAATAATGAAGAATATTCTCTCTTTAAAAAAAACAATACTCCAAACAAATATTTACATTCTTACAGACTTATTAATTTTTTTTAAAAATGATAATAATTGAAGTCATTCTAAGTTTCATGATTTCGTTATAATAATAAGTTATCTTTCATGATATCATTCGAAACAGGATATTTTAATCACCAGATAATGATATATAAACAGGATTTATTAAAATAATTAATTTATTAATCAACTAAAGAAAAACTTTTCAATTATTCCCCGATAATCACTAAGTTTGTTTTCTTTACTAATAAAATAAGTAAATAACAAAAAATTGAAGTACATCGAGATAAGCGAAAGAAAATTATGGATTAACAATTTTAGACTCCTTTTGTAGCGGCTTTTGCTCAAGCAAATCTCGGCGATGTTTCCCCTAATACTGCTGGTCCGAGATGTATTGATTCTGGGAAACCATGTGAAATATACACCAGTACATGCAATGGCCGAGTAAGTTTTAATTTTTATTTATTTTCATAATTATAAGTTTTTAAAGTAAATGTATATCGACTTGAATTTAGTCAAAATTAGATAAAACTGTTTTTTCATTTATTGGCTTTTTTGATTGATTTACTGCATCTTGCATGTTTCCCTTTTATCATGTCACATAAAAAGTTTGTTTTTTCAATTGTTATTGTATAAGGACATCGACTAATATTTGAATTTACTCTTCGGTTTAAATTTTGATAAGGATGAGGATGAATATTTATATTGGGTTGGCAAGAAAGTTATTGCGACTGTTTTGAAGAAACAAAATATTTTTACTAAATTATGGATTTTCGTTATTGTTAAGGAGCTGTTGCCATCTCCATGAAGAATAAACATATTTCCTTCATATAACCTTGGGTTTATCTGTAAAATACTTTAACAAAGTATGTTTAACGTCATTATCATTGTAAAAGTTTTACCATTCAAAAAGTTTCATTCATAGAGTGAATCAAATGGTAATCGGTAAGAGTTATATTATGGATGTGGTAATATGTTTCAACCAAGGTTCAATCTTTTTTACAGGGTGACCAAAGAAATGTGTGGTTTTGCATTGTCATGGTGAGAAACATAGATTTTACGGTTTATCAATTTTTTGTTTTTTACTTGGATTTCCGTGGAAAAAATTGCCAACTGATCAATATCAATATTAGAATCAATCCTTTTTCTGCATAAGAGGTTTTCGAAGAATATCATTCCTTGATAAAATTCAAAATAGAAAAGATATTAAAGTGGAAGTTAGTAAGTTTTTCGCCTCAAAAGGGTCTAAATTTAATAAAGAGGATATTTATAAACTTGTTTCTCGTTGGAAAGGTGTGTTTGATTGTGATGGTGATTATCTTAATGAATAACATTTAATTTATATCCTTTTATTAATCTTATTTGATTTTTTAATATAGTCATACAAAAACCAGTACGAACTTTCTTGGTTACCTGATATATTCGTTAAGTAAAATACCAGATGTACTTAAACATTTTGTCAATATAAGGAGTGGTCCATATATAGATGCTGCCACTTCTAACAATTAGTATGAAAGATTATGGTACATAGTAACTAAAAACAAAGACATTTTTGAAAATGTATTATATTGATCTTTTTATTGAATAATTTATTTAGTGATAATCCCGTAGATGAAGAGACAGCAACACGAATTTAACGCCAAGGCAATTATTGCTTTTTTTCACGAAAATTCAGAAAATAAACTGGCTACGGTTAATCACTTTCGGCAGCAAAATATTAAAGAAAGAACAATTCGGAATGTGATATCACGCTTTCTGAGGATTGGAGTAACAGATTAAAAGTCAATACCAGGTCGTAAACCAGTTGTAAACACTCCCAGAACCCAAAGAAAAGTGTTGAAGCACGCGAAAATCAACAGATCACTGTCAGAGCGCGTGTATCAAAGCGGTTGCATCTGAGTCGTAGTACCTATCAGAGAGTGAAAGAAGCAGAGGAAGCCTAAGTATAATAAAGGTCAAATACAGCGTTCAATTAATTGGTCAGCTAAGCTTTACAAGGATAGTCTTCCAAGTGGCAAGAATTACTTCTTTGTTTTTGGATGACGAAACATATATGCCACTAGATCAGACTCAAGTGACTGGTAACCAATATTATTTGTCGGATGATGAAGAGGAGACACCAGTTGAAGAGCATGTAGTTCAAACCGGTAAATTTGAAAAACGGTTTATGATCTGTCAAGCGTTGGCAGAAGATGGATCTGTTTCAGAGCGGTTGTGACTAATGGTACTGTTAATGGTGAAATTTATCTAAAAAGAATGTATTGAAAAGCGTCTTTTGCCGTTTTTACAAAAGTTGAATGTCCAAAGGCCAAGTTTATTTTGGCCTGATCTGGTAACTTCGCATTATTTTAATATTGTGACGGCCAAACTCAAAGAAGAGGGCGTCAACTTTGTTTCTAAAAAACAGAACTCACCGAATTTGCCATAGTTACGCCCAATTGAAAAAATTTGGGCACTTTGTAAGCACAGATATTACATACTGAATAAACCAGTTGACAGTATACCAAAATGAAAAGAATCTGGACACGCATCTCTAAAATAATTGCAGCTGAGTCTGGAAAAACCTTTCGACAAAAATTACTCACTTGTTCCGAAAAAGGACTACTTTCTATTTAAATTTTGTATAAAAATGTTCTTGAATATAAATGTTATTCGTTCTAAAAGTTTACTTATGTTTATGTTTGCTCGTTTACCAAATGTAAAGGTTTGATTGCTCGGTATCTGTATATGGGCCACTCTATATTTTTATATATGATTCTTACTTTAAATATTTATTTTTATTTTTTTATAAAGATAAGCATTTTTTCATTTTATATAAGCATATTACAAATAAATATTTTTTTATAATATGGAGAATATTTTCGTTTGATATATTTTATCCTGTTATTCAACCATGAATCGAGGGTTCATTTTTTTCATTTATTATATAATTATTAAAATTTTGTATATTTTTAATTTTAAAATAAAATAACGAATTCGAAATAATTGAAAAATTTACACTTAATAAAAAGAAATTTTTATTTATTGTTTAAAATTAAATTTTAGTCGTTAATATCAATCGGTTTGTAATCAGAATTAGAAAACTTTTTTAATAGATTTTATTAAGTGATAAAACAAATAATATTTAAACAAATTTTCTCAGACCTGGTAATTCCTGTTTTTATTAAATTTTTAAAATAAGTTAATTTATAAATAGTTTACTTTTAAAATAATTAAAATATTTAAAATAAATAATTAAAAAATTCCCTAGGTCTGATTAGCCTCCTGATAATATTATTTATTATGATTATACAATATATAAATTTATTTAAGTTGAAATTATAATTTACGAAAATATATAAATGGATTATAAAAGAACTAATGGGAATATGTAAGTATTTTCTCAAAAATCCATAACCAAGAAACTTTTTAAAACATTTGAGTTAATATAAAATACTTAGTCTTTAATTTAAAAGAAATTTTATATAAAAATAAATTTTTATAAGTAAAAAATATTAATTTTTTATGTTTGAATTAATAAATAATTTAAATATTATAAACAAAGTGAATTTAATATTTAAATAATTTCAATTTTTCATAAAATATTATTATCTATGATAATTTTCATGTTTCTGAAAACTTGTTTTGTTTTTGGAAATATTAATTTAATTAAATAAAATAATAATAATGCATTAAAATTATTTTAATTAAAGATACATTTCATTATGTACGTGTTGTAATTTTTTTCTAAGTGCAATAATGAAATTTTTTTAAGAAATCCATTTTGTAAAATAAATATATATTAAATATAAATAATTCAAATAATGCAAAGATTTATTTCTAAATTTTTATAAAATAAACCATAAATAATTTTAATTATTAAAATATTTACTTTTATATATAATATTATTGAAGTCAATTTTTTTTAAAATTATAACATGATATTTTATTTGATAATGTTACTTCCTAAACCATCTTTAAAACTGAATTAAAACTTTTATATCTATTTATCTTGAAATTGTTATTTCTTAAAATTTACAATTATTTTTTTATGTATTTTCTTTGTCAGATATCACACCAAAATTAATTAATTTATAATATATTTTTATCTATTATAGATTTTTATTTATTATTTTAATTTCTTTTCCTTAAGTTTTCTCAAAATTACATGACATTAACTTATTTAATTCTGATTAATTAACATTTTTCTTTAAAATAGTAATCATTATTATATTGATTTTATTATTTATAAATTTGATAATATTAATAATTAAAATATTATACGATGAAAAATTTGTTTCGAAAAATATCAATTCAACCATATAAATGAAATTAAAATTATTAGATAAAAGTTATTAATTAATTAATTTTTTTGCCTAAATTAATAGGTTATTCAATGAACCAAAAAGAATTAGCTAATACGATTATCATTTTATAAAAAAGTCTAATTATTTTTATTAGTCAAGAATTGTTCCAAAATGTTTTTGAATAGGAATAATTTCCTAATTTTATCAATAAAACAAATTCAAAATAATTATATTTTTTAATTTAAAATATAATTTAGTTCATTTGATAAATAAATTATTTAGGAAAAAATTAAATCAAATTTAGATTCATCATTTTGAATTGATGTTTTTATTTATTAAAATAAAATACTTACTCCATTCCATAAAACCCAATTTTTTATTTCATAAAATAGGTAATCATTGTTATTTGTTTATCTGTATTAAATTGATTTTAGAATTGATGTTTTTATTTTATTTTTTGAAATAAAATATATAATTATTATATTTTTTAGTAAACATAACTGAACTAAAAATATCCGCTGTTGGATTACCTTTCCTCATCTTTCTGGTAACTGCAAAATTCTTTTTGATTACATAACCTTGTAACTTTGTAAAGTTTTCAAATGAGTTTTTAATATTTAAGCTGTTCAAAGGTGGTTAGTGCAAGATGTCTGAGAACAAATATCAGCTAAGCTGTAGAATAATTTAACATACAAAGAAATTGCACCAATTCTTTTAGTTTTACTTATAATAAAATTTTCTTTTCTAATATCAAATACAATGTATTACTTGCTTAAGAATTAAAGTGGCTTTTAACGGTACTTAAAGTAAGTACTTATAATTTAAGCCATGGTTCACCTTATTTAAAATGTTCATACACAAACCATTTTTAATCATACCTAAGCCTCCGATCTCTTTAGTTGCTTTAACTTATCTTATTCAATTAAGTGGAACATGATTTTTTTCGCTATAAATCAATTTGAATTTCGGAACTTGTTATGAAAGCGTTATTTTATCATTACTTAGAATGAAAAATGCATTGCATTTGGACCGGGCAGAGATATGTTCGAAAGTACAAAAATCATAGGAGAACGTCAGTTACAAAAGGCTTTACAATTATATGGGAATGCAACAACAGAAATCAACGGTCCTCTTCAATATAAGCATCAGTTTAAACAAATGACAAATGTAACTGTTTTGACCACGGATGGCAACTGGAAAACAACTTGTTTGCCGGCAATGGGGTACAGTTTTGCAGCTGGAACCACTGATGGACCGGGAGCCTTTGACTTTTCTCAAGGTATTTTCTTTAATGTCCGATGTCATTTCACACATTAAAATATTTTAAATCCTTATTTCTTAAAACAATTAAATACTTATTTATTATTTCAGTTTTCCCTCTTTCTAGATGACTTGTTATTTTCTTTGAAAAGACTGATATCTTCAAATTATTCCATTGTACTTTAAAAGTGAAATCAAAATAATAAAATTTCAAAGTGTGTTTTAAAAATGATGTCAAGCAACTAAGTATCTCTAGGAAAACTTAATATTTTTCTATATTAAATGAATAAGTTATACTTGAAGGAACTTGAAGAAACTAAGTTTTGAGATCCCCTTTTCTATCCTCTATCACTGTAATGCCAATGACTAAATTAGAAAAAAATCCAGAACTAGGTGCAGTTTGATAAACGATGCATTAATCAAAAGAAGAAAAGCGGATTGAGGTGATATTTTTACTAAAAAATATTTTAATCTGAATTCTACATTCTAAAGAACAACTGAAATGAGTCACATAGAATTGACATTTTGTAGAAAAAATTATAGGAATAAACTTTATCAGACAGTCCAGAACAGAACTTAGTGAAGGAGAAAGAACACAATACGATAAAGATGAGTACAGAATAGGGCAAAAAGTTCTAGTAAAAATGTAAAACGTTTGACAAAAAAGAGACTTTATGATGAACCCTGTGAAATCATTTAGGTAATTTATGGCCTGAACAACAAGTTTTTATTCTCAAAAATATTTACATTAAAAGTAGATTAAATATTTCCTTTTATTTAACCTAATATCTAATTAAACATCAATTTATTATTTTTGTTATGTATTTTTGAAATTTATTATCACACTACTTACAGAGTTTACAGTGTACATTAACGATTGTTTTAAGTTTTTTTAAAAACGAACGAAGGTTTTACAAATAAAAATAAAAATAAGAAAAGATATGAGCCCACTACTCGTCAAACAATAATAAGAAAAATTCAAAATGTAAAGGAGGAACCGCGAATAATTAGCCCTGAACTGGAAATAAATGAAAGTCCGGTAGCTTCAGTTAAAATCGTTAATTTAAGTTTAAAATCATGTTTAATGAGTAAATTTAATATT
Organism: Bipalium vagum; assembly: GCA_037834085.1. Lineage (NCBI taxonomy): Eukaryota > Metazoa > Platyhelminthes > Tricladida > Geoplanidae > Bipalium > Bipalium vagum. The sequence goes on from JBBMKC010209264.1 coordinate 8,672, forward strand.
TCTGCAGACTTTTTTATGTAAAATTTTTGAGTAGATGTTTATATAATAGGTACACGTTATTTTTCAATTTCGTATCTTCAACAAGTAAACTTAATATTCCATTTGTCTATCATAGGTACTAATACTTCAAACCCATTTTGGAATTTTATTCGGGATTTCATTAAAACTCCGAGCGAAGAACTCGTTGAATGCCAAGCTCCTAAGCCTATCTTATTAGCAACTGGAGAGGTGAGATAATCTAAAAAATATTTATATAAGGTTTCACTTCATTAAAACAAGATCAATTTTCCACATTTGTGGCAACCACAAATTGTTGAGACTCAAGTTCTTCGAATCGGTAGTTTAGTAATTGCAGCAATACCCGGAGAGTTCACCACAATGTCTGGTAGAAGAATGCGAGATGCAATTGGAAAAGTAGATATATATTCGTTTATATTTTGAAATTTAAGATGTCAAGGTTATGAAAAAAGAGAGTCAAAATTCAAATGTTACCGTAGTTATTGCTGGGTTGTCGAATACTTATTCTGATTACATTACAACATTTGAAGAATATCAGGTTTTAGTTTTATGAAAAATGGATATGAATACTGTTTTTAACAGAGACAGCGATATGAAGCTGCATCAACTATATATGGTCCCCACACATTGGAGGCCTATATTTCTCAATACTCAAACCTCACCAGAAGCATGATAAATGTATGAATACATTATTCTTTATATTTATCTTGTCAAATTTGTATTGTATAATATTTAAGCGGTTTTTTATTAAAATAATATATCGAAAACTTCTACTAAAAATATATTACGTTGTAAAAATATAAATGATTGTTTTTAACATTAAACTTCAGATGAACAAATCACAGCTTAATCAAAATAGAAACCATTATACTGTACAAATTTCTCCCAACGAGTCACACACTTATTTTCCCGATTCGATAAAAATCTGGAGTTCTGGATGTTACAAAATTTTCACAGCATCATCATTGGGAAAGGTTCTTTTGCTGAAGAGCTTGTCCAAATGTTTGAATAAATAATAATAGCTAGGCGAGAGGTCTGGTGAGTAGGCCAATTGAGACAAAATTTCAATATCAAGCTGGTTCAATTTTTGTACGGTAGATTATGCGACGTGTGGTCTGGTGTTATCATGGAGAAACAATGGGCCTTTTCTTAAGACCAAGGCTGGGTAGATGCCTTTACAGTTTTTCATAGATTTCTTCGATTTCCACACAAAACTTTTTAGCGGCAGTTCTTTGATCACATTTCAAGAATTTATAATGGGTCGTCAAAACAATAACCAAAATTCTCCGTCGGTGCAACTTAGGTTTAAGAAAAGGTTTAGGAGGTTCATGTTGATATAACCACTGCTGAGAGCATCGGTGGTTGTCATACAGGATCCATTTCTCATCAAATGTCACAATGCAATCGAAGAAAGGCTCCTTTTTGTTGCGCAAAAGAAGTGCTGACCACACCTCAAAACGACATAATTTTTACTTTTCTGCCAAAGATGTTTTACCTAATCTGCCTTATTCACCAGATATTGGTCCGAGTGACTATCATATGTTTCGATTGATGACACACGTACTTTTGAAGCATAAATTCAATGATTACGAAGAAATAGAAAATTGGTTCAATTTAAGGATCACTTTGAAAGACGAGTCTTTTTTCGGTCAAAAATTACAAAAACTGTTTTTAAAACTTATATTGTAATCAGTGTGAGAAAAATAATATCAAACGATGGAAAATCTCTCAATTAGTGTATAATACTTGTTTTTTTTTAATAGCTTTCTTGTATTAAAAAAAACTTACCGAATTAATTCATATACTTAATATTTTTACAGTAAAAATTTTAAAGACAAGTATAATTTTTTAGGTAGCATGCCATAAAGTGGGGTCCCATTTGTTTTAAAGCATCAATAAATTTTTTGAAGGTCACAAATTCATTCATAATGTTAATCAAATTTTTTTCTATAATTCAATAACTTTTTTATAATTTAATAATGAAAAAGCGATAGAATTTATACGACAAAGTCAATTGGTATATTTCTCTCCAAAATGTCCTTCATGCTCTAGTGACATAATTTTGGCATTAAAAATGCAACCGATAAATGTAATGTTTTATTAACTATTAATAAAATTTGTTGACTTTCTATACCGATTTTGTCTGCTAAAATAACCTAAATAAAAATAATTTTAAAAATTACTATGTTACAAAAATACAAAACAATGAAGACCCCACTTTATGGCATACTACCAATTTTTATAATAAATTAAATCTTATACAATACTGAATTAATCTTTTGTTTGAAAGTTAAAAGTCACTTAGTAAAATGATCTTAAATATATCAAAAAATGAAATAACATAAATAATAATGATAATAATATAACGAATAATCATATTTAATTATAATTATTAAAAATAGAAAAATCGAAAAACTTCAAATGTACTTGCTAAATATTTTTAAGGAGACGATTTACGCTGGTAATAGCGGTGTGCTTGAATTAGTATGAATTTAAATAATGATCCCGAATAATTAAAATTCATTTCTTTTTGTTTTACATTTGGTAAATAATTTAATTACAAATATATTGATTTCGTCTCAGCAAAAAAAATTTGACATCTTCAGATCCACTTTTAAAATGAAACCGAAATGGAAATTGATACTTTATATTTTCTTTAATCAATGTTTTTAGAATCTATTTTCATATTTTAAATTAATTTCTTTCCACTTGGTAATTTCCTTATATAGAGAATATTATAAAATTAATAAAATTAATTCAATAATCAAATAAATTCAAAATATTGGTTTTAACCAATTGAAATTTATATTTAAATTTAATTTTGTAATTAAGAAATTCTTGAAATGATAAATATGTTTTTGACAGTTAATAAAATAAATTCAGTTCTAATTAAAAAAAAATTTCTTTGTTTACGAAATTTTAAAGATTTTAATGTTTTAAAAAATGTGTAATATTACATTATAGTATTATTACATTTTCAAAATTACCATGGATATTAAATTAAGAATCAAAACTCAGTAGTTATGTATTTTATTTATATTTCAAAAAAAATAAAAATGTAAAATTATTTCTAAATAAATAAAAATTAATTTTATATTTATTTTATCTTCGATTTAATATATTAAATTATACAATTCAAACAATTTTTAAAATAAAAAAATGTATAAGAAATAGTTAATAAAAAATCGGCAATTTCATATGTGACAACCAATTAATATAACTTTTTCAAAATAATCACAGCTTATCATATTTTTTTAAATAAATATGTAAATAATTTAAAAAAATACTTTTTTAGAATGAAACTATTCCAAGAGGACCTTTCCCACCGTTTCAAGAAGATACAGTGTCATTTGTAATTCCTGTAATTTTTGACAATCCTGGCATTAATCAAAGGTTTGGACAAGTCCTTCAAAATTCTCCTCCTTCTGTGTCGAGGGTATTATTATTATTATTATTATTATTATTATTACTATTGTCATTATTTTTTTAATTTGAAAGTTATACATTCTAAGATTTATCTTACCTAGAATTAATTAAAATATTAAATATTCTTACGATCTATTGTCTGTATAATTGTAATTTGTATTATCTTTTAAATACTTATATTTTTTAGGAGAACAATTAAGATTTTCAATAAATTTATTAGGCCTAAGTTTATATATTAAATATAATTTATAAGACCACATAATATAAAATTCTCTTAAAAAATATTAATGGATAAAATTATTATTATTATTATTATTATTATTATTATTATTATTATTATTATTTCAATAAAATTATTAAAAATATGCCTAAGTATTCCATCATTGATAAGAATTTATAAATCAAACATTTTACCTTGTGCATTTACCTCTGAAATTGTATTTAATTGGTAGTAATGATAAGAGTTCATTAATAAATGTAAGAGACAAACACTATAATCTTAGTATATCCCATACAAGAAAAATCTATAATAACTATTAATTATTTTAGAATTCTACTGTGAAAGTAACCTTCGTTGGAGCGAACCCCAGAAATCTTCCTTACTTGATTCCTTCGTTTCTGTATGTTGAAAGATATGTGAACTCCACATGGTCAGTCGAATACACGGATGCTGATTGGGAAACAAAGTAGTTTTGGTGGTTTGTAATAAACATTAATAAAAAAATTTCTACAGATTTATTTGGATTCGGAAAAATATAATTGCGATTTTATTCGGTGAAAGTGAGGTTACAATTGAATGGGATATTCCTAGTACACAAATCCCTGGAACCTATAGGATTCGGTATATTGGCATATCGAAAACACTGTTTTCCAAATATTCCAATTTTCAGGGATGTTCAGACAATTTTGAAGTTGTCTAACTTTAATTCGAAAGACTTTTATTGATTTTGAAAATAGAACCTTCCATTAATGTATTAAAAAAATATTTCTTTTGATAATTCTGATTTATCTTAGTTTAAGTTTGTTTAGTAATTGCGATATCATCAGACAAAAAAATTTTTATAACTTTTATTTGTATCGCAGTTTCTATTTTCTTATCGAATCCACCGCTTGATTTTCTGATATTAAAAAATTTCTTTCTGAAGATGTTTTTATTGATTTTTAATTGTTTAATTAATTATTGTTCTTTTTAATATTATCTTGAAAAATTCTTTTAACAACTTTTATTTACTTTTTAAATTACACTTATATTTTTTTAATGAAAATTTTAGGCAGTTAAGATTAGTATTAAAGACCTTATTTCAGATATTTTGTTTTAATCATTGGTACATTCGATGATCGTAAATTCTATTCTTTTCTTTTTTTCTTTCCTTTTCATATTTACGTTAAATGTTTATTATTAGTTATTTTAATCTTTCTTCATTTATTTTCAACTTTGATTAAATTTTTTAATTAAATTTTGTTTTATTAATTTATCTAAAATATTCAACTTTATTCGAATAGTTTATAGTTTTTCTATACTCTTTAACTCATTTTTATTGAGTTAAGTAGTCTTCGAATTTTTAAGAAAAATTCAGTCGATTTATTATTATAAAAAATTTTATTCAACAATATATGCACCATTTAAATTAACTACTTTTCATTCATTTAGACTTTCATTAATTTTTATTTACGTTAATACAAAATAATGAAAGGACTTTACTCAACCCAATATATTAGATTACGATTTTGTATGAAGATATTCAATTTTTATTTTAAATTTCCTTAAATTAAATCGATTGTCGAAAAAAATTTTATAATTGAAGATTTTCCTCGGTAACTTCTATAAATAATTATCCAAAATAAAAGTTAGAGACATATAAATTTATGTAGGAAATATTTTTGCATAATATAATTTTTGTTTCAAGTATATCGCAAAGTTAATGAATGTTTCATTTTTTGATGGAAATCCTGAGAATATAAAAAATAAAGAAGATCGATGAGGAAGATATAAAAGATACAATAATATATTTAACTTATCTCTAATATGATTTTACTATTTTTATTTTACTTTTACTCTTCGGTATATTATTAAATAATATTCCTTTTAAAAATTATGAATATTTATTTTCCTCACTGAAAAAGAATAATTTATGGTAGAATAGGTCAGAATAGAATTTTATCTTTGAAGGTTTAGAAATTTAAAATTAATGCGAATATCTCAATCATTAATATGAAAAAATGATATAACACCACCAAAACTTTAAACAGTTTGTAATTCAAGAGCATAATAATTATACATATGTAGCCTACATTACTTATTAAATGTAAATTATTTTTATTTATAAAATGTAAAATTTAATTATTGTTTTCTTTAAAAATTAATGTTTCAATTATTCATAAACCAAAATTACGGTTCCATTATTATATATACCAATTATATTATGTTACATAATATTTATAGATTATATATGTTGGGTTAAGTGATTGCGAGTTGCTGTAGTTTTGATAACTGTCACCAACTCAACAAAATGACTCAAGATATAAAAATAATGAACAAGTTTTATGCAAAAACCCATTGTTGCTCACCTAATGCTCGACTTTTTCGATATTTGTTTTTGACCAGTAATGATTCATCACCAATTCTGTTCTCAATCTCAACAAAATAAAAAAATAGCTAAACCCCGAAATCTAAGGTACAACATTGTTGTAGCTGATTCAGGGATAGGTATTCGAAAGCTTTTTTTTAATTGGAGTTTCAAACTCAATTCATACATTAAAAAAAGAATGGCGTCGATACCAATACTTGAATTAGAAAAAATTGTATTACTAAACAAACTTATTTTTATTCTGCAATTTCTTTTTTTACATCTAAACATCTTTTATTCAGCATAGTAATGCATTTTTTTCTCCACATAAATGACATTACATGTCAATTGTCAATAGTCCATGGGCTTGGCACCATTCCATTGCGCTGTCATAGTTACTTATTTTCTGTATTAAATCTTTTCTTCTAATTTCCTTTATTTCTTCCTAAAATATACATAAAAATAAGTTTAATACATAAATTAAGTTATATTTTAAATTTATATACTTAGAAGTTGATAAATAATAATAATTATATATAAAGTTAATACATAAAATAAGCTATATTTTAACATTAATATTTTAAATGTATATACCTTTAATTTTATTTAATTAGTCAGTTTAAACAATTGGAGTCTAAAGATTGTTTTTAACTAATTTTACTTAATTAGTTACTGGATTTTAAAATGTACCTTCTTAAGGATTTAGAAAGGATTTAGAAAAAATGAAATAACAAATTGTTGGCAATAAATGAATATTTCGTTGATTGACGCTTTTGTCTTATTGGTTTGTCTGAGTTACTGTGTTTGCCTTAGGTTTCATATTTTTTAGCCCTTTGCTAGTAAACTCTTAAGGTTTTATAGTTCTTTATTTCAACTTTATTTTAAATTGGTAAAAATTGTTACCAGATTTAATTGTTTAATTCTTTATTTTTATGTTTTAGAATTTTCGTCTTCATTAGATCCTTAAGATTTCGATATGATCAATATGATGATATCCCTTCTATGAAACAATATTGTGAAATTAATTAAAAATTAGTCGGTGATGTAGATCAGCGGTGAGAGCAGTCCATACATATATGAAAGATCAATTTGTTTTGTTCGTTCGAATCCCGGTATCCGATTAATTTTCAACTAAAAAAATATTTCATACACCATCATTGTACGCAAAATACAGCGCACAAGTATTTTGAACTTTTTCGGTATTGCAAATATCTCTTTAGAATTAACATCATTGAACGAAATAATAGAATTATAATTTTGCATTTATCCAGCATAAGTCATAGAATAACACTGCAGAATAACGTTTTTTAAAGAAAAAGTGTTCCTTTTTATTTTATTATTATGCATTTATGATTGGCTAAAGCAATCTGAACGGAGCATCCTTCATATGTTTCAATAGTAAATAATATATTGATATATTAATACATTTATAATAGGGGATTCTTTTAATTTTGAAATTTCTCGAAGTGCCCCTTACACCGAATGTGCGCCTTAGGGAAAGATATATCACAAAATCCAAAATATTTATTAATTATTTTATTCAACACACATATAATCAGTTATTTTCTTTTGTAATTTCATTCTTTTATTAAAATTTGGAATAAAACTTTCTTCTGAATTCGTAAAATTCTTGTACAGACTCTGGACAAGTCATCGAAATATTTGATTGAATAAAGCTGATTGATTCATATAACTTTCGTTTTAATTCCAATAGATTCTCAGCTATTGAAAACTCTATTTCAGGCGAATTTTCAACTTCTTCATCAGTTTCACTTTTCATCGAATTTTCTACTGAATCCTCCACTTCATTCTCAAGTAATTCTTCCTCAACAATATAGCTGACGCTGTTGTCCACTATAGTAACATCAAAAATATTTTCATGTTTTTCTATGATTCCATCGTCGATTTCAAGGATTATTATTATTATTATTATTATTATTAATTATTATTTTGCTTAAAATAAAACTAATTTTTAAAAAATTTTAAATGACACGAATTATATGAAGTAATTAAACACAGAATAGTGTCTTTCTATAAAAATATACAATATATTTAGTTCTGATGAGGAAAAATGTATTTTCAGACAATCTAAGAATATTATTCCAATGTGAAACATGGAGGCGGTGTTATGCTTTGAGGTTGTATGAGTGCATCTGGGGTAGGAGGAGATGTAAAGAATGAAGGGGTTATGATTCCCCTGAAGTATGTTAAAAGGAAATGTAATAAAGTGTGGAGAAATTATGTATTGCCAAATGTTACTTGTTCTAATAGGAAAATGATCTGAAACAAACTGATAAATAACCAAGGAATTTTTTTCTAAATAAATCCAGAAATATATTAGTTACTCCACAATAATCTCCAGATATTAACCCTATAAAAATTGTGATCGCATTTGGAGAAAAATAATTCGCCAAAGATTTTTATTCGGAAAAGAACTTTATAAGTGTTTGATGAAATCATGATCGGATATAACATTTGAAACTACAAAACCGTTGGTGGAATCAGTGCCCAGAAGACTCCAATCAATAATTAAGAATAATGAACGGCATAAAAGTATTAGATAAGATGTTGGTGTCGAAAATCAACTTTCTTTCAAAAGTAGGTGTACAAGTATATTTCAGAAAATAAAGTTTACATTTATTCCCTATATTTCTGCAATTGAAATATTGATAATTTATTGATAAGTCCTATAGATATATTAACGAATTTCATAACCATTATAATTTTCAGTTTTATAATGAAGAAATCAAAACCAAACTACCTAACAATTCAAAATCTACACCAACTGCCACGTGCAGGCATCATATACGCCATCAGGTCTGAGGATATTATAACAATTAATCGCAATGTTCCGTCAAAGCTTTCTATTCAGAAATTGAATTCCAACAATAATAAGGTTATCAGTCATCATATTTCCGACAACTCATTGTGCTCTTCCGATGTTGAAGAAACTCAGATTTCATCGTCATTTCGATCTTCTGATAAGTCATTGATTTATAAAGATAACAGCAACCTTTCTACGTCTTCTGAAAACGTGATCAAACACCTTTTTATTGAAAAGAACAGTAAAGAGGTCCGCCAAACTAGAAAATGTATCAATTCCAATCAGAACTCATTAATAGTTCAAAGAGGATCTTTTGATACAAATGTATATTCAGATAGTTCAAATAGTAATGATAAACTATTGATAGATACAATTGAAAAAGTGAAAAAGAAAAAGGATAAAAAAATGTTGATACACAAAAAACACAGAAAACCAACTTCAATTAAGACAAACAGGCTTAAGTCTCAGGATCAAGAGAAAATGATGAGGTCTTATAAGATTGATTTAGAAACTAACGACTTGATTACAGTACAAGGTCAGTTGGAATTGAAAGAAGAAAATATTAATCAAATAGAAAATCACAAAGATAAAACCAATGTTAAATCTATTTCTCAAAGTTTTTTAAAACCTGAGCTCGAACCAAAATCAGTCAAAGAAGAGTCCCGTGGACCTGTATCGGAAGTAATTAATAAAACAAAGTCCCAAAATCAACTGGAAAAGGTGGAAGATAAAGAAATTATCAGACGGAAAGAATTTAATGAGAAAGAGAAACCCTACAATGACCTTTATCAATTTTCTGAAAGCAGACATGTTCAAAATCTCGTCAAAAATCATCAGCTGAACATAGAAACATCAAGTAAACAGCAAGGCCAGAACCAGCAGAAAATTATAGATGAAAAAGAAAGTCAGAAAAGACAGAGTATTGAAAGTAATTCCAAACCGACTTCAACTAAAGATGAAAGAATAACACCAAAAAATCACATTGACGATAATCTGGAAAGCTTCAATAAATCGAAGCCTCAACACATTTTTGAGAGTTCTGAAGATAAAGAAAATATTGTCCAGCACGAATACAAAGATAAAATTGGATCATCTTCTGAACTTGTATTACCTACAAGAATAAGTTATGGAAATAAAAAAGAAGTCAGTCGAGAAAAACAAATTAGTTTAAAGGAACAAAATCATTTAGACCTTTTTGAGAAAAGGGAGAGTCACAAGAGAAAGAGTTATGAAGACGATTTACCCTCATCAAGCTTTCAAGGTCATTTCAATTATGTGGATGAAGAAGACATAGTTAAGAAAAATGGTGATAAAGTTGACACCCCTCATTTCAAGAAATCGAAACCAAGAAACCATTTCGAAATTGCTAATAATAAAGAAAACAATAAACAGAAGTTTTATAACATCGACTTCGAAACATATAACAGATTAAGGGTACCAAATAGTTTCAAATTGATGGAGGAGTACAATTTCAGCAAAAGAGACTCTCAAAGTAGTAATAAGTCAGGATTTCGTATAGTGAAGCCGGAAACAGAACCGTCTCGGTTGATGCCGGATGCGAAGACCCACTCGACAAAACTGAAAGAAAATGAGTGCTCTGGAGACAGTGATTCTTCGATGCTGCTCTGTCAGAGAGCAGATGATGAATTACTGGGACGATACCAGGACGTCAGTATGGAACTGAGTCGGTTAAAAGTGAAATACAACGAATTGGTACTGGAAAACAGTTCCATTAAACAACTGACGGAAAACCTCAAATGTGAAATTGATAATCTGAAATATGAGAATTCCAATGTCCGGATTAGAAATGAGACTCTGGCCGCCAGGAATTTGGAAAATCAGAATTTAACGCGAATTATAGAAAACCTAAATCGAAAAACACGAGACCTTGGGTTCGAAATCGAATTTTTCCAAACTAAAGATTGTGATAAGACCAGACGTTTGTTGGAACTCGAGAAAAATATCATTGAACTCAATGAGAAATCTTCTGCCACTGCTCTTGAAATGGAACATCTGCGACATCAGCTGGCTGTGAAGGATTCCGAGATAAAACGTTTGACAAGCAGTCAACATGTTGACGGTGAAAAGGACTTGAAGATGAAACTGATTCACAACGAACTGATTGAGCTGAAAGGAAATATCCGTGTGATATGTCGAATTAAACCCGAATCCAGTAACTTGATACAAATCATTAACAACGAGACCGTTCAATTGCCATCGTCACGCTCCAAAACCCTTTGCAACATTTACAATTTCAATCGAGTCTTCAAATCGACCTCCAGTCAAAGTGAAGTTTTCGCTGAACTGAGACCTCTCATAACCTCATTTGTTGATGGATACAATGTGAACATGATTACATATGGCCAATCTGGAAGCGGAAAGACATTTACGATGATTGGAACGAGGGATGAGCCGGGAATAGTCACTCATTCTATTAAAGAGGTATTCAAATTGTGCAAGGAACGTTCAACTTGGAATTATAGAATCTGTCTGAGTGTCTTGGAAATTTACAACGAAACCATTTTCGATTTGTTATCGATCAGCGATGCCATTAAGCCGATCTGGAGGAGAAAAACCCAAATCCACGATGATGGCAAATGCATTCACATTAAGGGATTGTCGGAAATCGAAATAAAACACGAAGACGAATTGTTGGCCTATGTTACGAAGAGCAGTAAAAATCGGACTTCATGTGTAACGACTCAAAACCCCGATAGTTCCAGGTCTCATTTTATCATTATGCTAAGGATAATTGGTCGTAATACATTTCAAAATTATACGACCCAAGGTGTATTGATGTTATGTGATTTGGCCGGTTCCGAGAACTGTACTTGTAGTATTTCAGAGAGTTCAATGACTGAATCGAAATACATAAGTAAATCCTTAACCGTCCTGGGAAGAGTATTTGAAGCTCTGTACAACAAGCTTGTTGTAATACCTTTTCGAGATTCAAAATTGACACATATTTTAAAACCGTCATTATCGGGAGACGGAAAATTTGCTTTCATCGTAACCGTGTCTGGGAAAACAGAAAATCTGAGCAATACTGTTCGGCTCTTGAATCTGGCAAAGAAGGTGGCTCAGATTAGCCTAGGCCAACCCCGTAAGAATACAGTTAACAATTTTAATTAAATAATGGGAAGGTTCAACTATTTTATGAATCTGGTTTATATAGGTTGGTCAAGATAAAGTAAATAAGAAATCGTGTGGTTTAAACTATTTATTCCTTATTATTAATATGAAATAATGATATATATATAAATGTGCTCAAATATATTTCTGAATACTCATCTTAAGATAAAAATAAATTATATGATTACCGTAAACCGTTGAAACAAAACATTATTATTTTGTTTAAATGAACTAAAAATCAAATAATAATGACCGAGTAGTGTCGCGCTATTTTCGTGTTAAGTTTAAACAAATACTGGTGAAATAGAGACCCGTTCATTTATGATTTGTTATTTGATTTCCAAATAACCTCTTTAGGTAACTCTTTGTTAAAAGCTCGTTGCATCTTGAACTTTCCCATAACGACTGGTTTAAATTCTCTCCAGTCGCTGAAACTAAGAAGCAGATCGTTACACTTTCCTTTGCAAGTTTTCCATCTTTTGATGGTTTGACTCTGACTATGAGATATTTATGTAAAAGTCCCCGCCAGTTTCGTCGATTACCAAATATCAACAAATTGATATCCTCGTAGGATATTATTGACTATGTTTACATTTTTGTACAATTTGATGAACCATTCTGGCACTTTATCCGGAAAAATTTCGAAAAGAAATGTTGTCTTTTCCGAAATTAATTTAACATTTGACGATTCCACTTCTGAATGACAAGACGCCAAAGAACTTTTCGTTGGTTTTAAATCTCTAAAACTTTGGGTCTTCAATATTTCAAATAATACATATTTTGCTTTGTCTTGTAATATTGCCCCCCAAAAATTGGAATATGGTACGAGCGAGCAGATGAAAACCAGTTATAAATTGTTTCATCTAAAAGGGCTTTATTTCCAGATGGTCTACATTTTTCTAACGGGATTGACTGATTCGTTTTATATTTCTCTATTTTTAAATGTTTTCGAGCAGTTTGAAACTGCCGATTGAAACATTATATTTTGTGATATTTCACATACACTTTTCCAAATACACATATCTAATAATGATTTAGGCTTATCACCGAGACTTGCTTCGTTGGATTTTCCTTTTGATCTAAATTAGTGTTTGTTTTCCATTATATTAATAAGTTAGAAATATCTTAACACAAATACTCATTAAAATACTCAATGTTAAAGGTTAAAATCCATTAGTATTATTGTACAAAAAATTTAATGTGTTCAATGTTTAAGGTAAAGAGATATTTCAGTCAGAAAAGGTGATTTGCTATATAAATGTGCCGACTACGTATTTATAAGTGTTCAAAGAAACAGGTTTCTCTGTGCTTGAAACACTTTTTATAATAATTGTTCGTTTCAACTTAAATAGCTTATTTTTTGTGATCGAGATGAAGAGCGTACTTTTTAAAGGTGTACTTTTCATATGCTGGTGGGACATTTGATGCCAAGCTCTACTGTGAGAAACTCAACTGTGTTCATGAGAAATTGAACGGTGATCACCCTAATTTCATTAAAAGAAAGCTTTAATTGATGTACCAACTTTTAATGCACTAGCTCATCCAAAGAAACTGATACAGAAAAATAAGATCTGGAGGGAGTGGGGTTCTGCAACATTCTCCTTACAGTCCTGACTGTACCCCATTCGATTATGGCTTGTTCCGGCTAATGCAGTACTTCTTATGGAGGAAGCGCTTGAACAATGTTGAGCAAGTCGATATGGCGTTTTGTCACTTCAATAATTATCATTTATCTGGATTAATAAATAAATTACAGAAAAAATAATCTTATAAATTAAATGTTTAAATTTATGAAAAAAGTAAAAAGATATTTAAGGAAATTAAATATTTTGAAATGAAGATTTCTTCAGTAAATTTAATTAGCTTATTCAAAAATATTTTTATTGAAATTTCATTTCTTTTTTTTTTAAAAAAATTTAATATAAAAACAAGCCCTTGAAAAAATAACAAAGGTATGTTTTGTAAGAGCATTTGAGTAAGATTATGAAACATTAAAATTTTTAAAACATTAATTAATAAAAATAATATATATAAATCGCTTTTATATTATAAATTACTTCAGCTAAGTAAAAGAGAAAAAAATAATTTTTATCTACTTATAATTGTCACTAGATGATTTAATTAAAATATTAATAAAAATCTTTTTTTGACAATTAAAATTTTTGTTTTCTTGAATATTTTTCCTAATCTGATTTTTAATTTACAATTTTCAAATATTTCTCAGTTCACTGAAATCGATTGAGATCATCGAATATTGATCATCAAATAACTAAAATGACTCGAAGTCTGTTTTCTAAACATTTTATTTATTTTCTTTATTTAATTTAATAATAATTAATTAATTTTGTTTTAAAATTTCATTCTTCCACAACCATTTGTAATTCTGATAACAAAAATCACACGGGTTTGTTCAGATTTAAACTATAAATATGAATAGAATCGAGACATAAAATAAATATTTATTATTTGTCTACATTCATTCTGTCTTCTTCATCCATCATAATCAGGAACCAAGGTTTACGAAATATCACTGGAATCATAAAATAACTCTCTCTAGACCACGTTTTCTTTGCGATTTATATTAAATTAAAATTTAAGTAAACCTTTAAAAAAATTTTGTATTAATGCACATAATATTTATAAATAATAACAAGTTTTGTGTTATTATTTAATTGATTAATTTATTATTATTATTATTATTATTATTATTATTATTATTATTATTATTATTATTATTATTATTATTAT
>JBBMKC010209265.1:0-13209 GCA_037834085.1 Bipalium vagum
TATTATTATAATTTATTTTTATTGTTATTATTTTTTTATGAAAATTTATTCTTTCATAAATTTTCCATTGTTGAAGAGAATACGATGTCCTATGTGACATTTTAATAAAGTGTCTTTCCAACAAAAGGTATATATTTACTCAAGATGTGATACTTGAAATGTGAACAGTTTTCTGTCGTCGTAACAGTTATTTGTTTATAAAGCGCTATAATTGTCTGACAACGTTTTCGATGAAATAATGAAATGTGTTTTCCACAATCTGCTTGAAGAGGAATTTTTTGATTTGCTAGTTTTAAAAAGTGCGAGGGAAATGGAAGTCAGTTGGTACCTAATTTAACACAGGATCATCAAGATATATTCGGAACATTTTAAAGTTATATTAAAAGAAGATTATTTGAGTGATCATTATCATTATTAGATGACAGAAAACATCCAAGTTCCACTCTTGAGATTCGAGAACAGTTTTTGTCCAATATCGATATTTATCCAATATATATTCCAGGTTGTCTTGAGATCAAATTCGTGTGTAGTTTGACGTTTTTCTGTCTCAAGTACGACACTGAAGAATAAAATCTTCAGAACATAACCTCAAAAGGTCATTGGATTACTATGGAATACGAGACGTTTCATTTGCATTGAGATTAGTTCAATTACATAAAATAACATCTCTTTTTATACAGATTGATGAATTGTTCAAAATTGATCTACAAAGTCACACTGGTCATCAGAAATCAAAACACGTGCTCAAAATAATGACGAATCTTCCCAATAAAACAAAAACAAGACCGTGCCAAAAACGTTGACTGTCAAACTTAAAATTTTGAAAAATTCACTGTTTCGTGTTTGATGAATTAATAATTTAATTATTATAAAAAAGGGTAAAATGTATTGATTATTTTTTTAATTTTAGATTGAAATATTTTCGTGCTTGTCCCTTATGTGACATTATTTATGAATTAACTGATTCTTGTTAAATTTTTTCCTCGAAAAATCGATTCAGTCCTCAATCTCAACGGGTTTTTTGGTATTGATTAAATGAAACCGTATAATATAATTGGAATTGAGAACAATAATTCAATTTTCTCCCTGTTAATTTATCTGGCTTATTTTGAGACCGTTCTTTACACCAGCAGCAGACTGGAACCTTACAATTTAGTCATGATAAGAAAACTTACAAATATAATGAACATTAAAACCCATGTTAAAATATTTTCAATTGACTGGGGAGCACTTGTCTACGTGACCATCTCATTTCTGCTTGAAATATACTTTTTTTCACTTTTGGTCACTTAGGTTTTTGGTACGATTTTATTTTGAGAAAAAGGAGATCATTAAAAAAACATTTGGAATTAGAGCTTAGTAAAAAAAGACATTATTGAATTCAGTTGTGAATTTGAGGTGGTTTTAAAAAATGAGCTACCGGGAGCCAATTAACAGGCTTTACAACTTTATGTGTTAAAAGCAAAAGAACTCCTCAGTGTAACTTATCTTTTTTATATGACAACAAAGACATACACATTTATTTTCAAACTTTTTTCTTTCAGCTTTCTTACAACGACGTAATTTACCAGGAACAAAAGCAAGTTTTTTCACATTAGATTCTTTCACTTGTCTCAAATCTTGCAATGAAAAAATTGATTGTGAATAAACTCTCTGCTTAATATTGTCTCAGACAAAAAAATACACGAGGGTAAGATGGCTTATGAATGGATCTTCTTCTGCAAACCCAGGAAAATTTCGACATGCTCGAATTACTAAAGATAATTGTAAATAAGGCACTGAGGAAGCTTTCAGTATGTTTAACTAATTTGTGCCTCCCATTTCCGAAGAAAAATAGGATGATGTGTTGAGCTTTACTGCAACACTTGAATTGTCCCATTCATGGCTGGCTGACATTCACTTTTTGATCCAAGACACTTTCAGGTTTGAGAAATGTGTTAAATATATTGCGTTGATCATTGATCTACTTGGTGAATCAGTATTCATTTCCGGTTTCCATATTTTTTGAATTGTTACGGGTCATTTAAATTAAAGTGTTATACTTGAGGACATCGTTATTGCTATGAAAAATTAGAAAAACACTTTTAAACTTACACCCCGTGTATATTTTTGTTTTACGATAGTACCACAGAATAATATAAATAATATTTTAAACATTTTTTAATTTAAACAAAACAAAATAAATTTCTCAAATTCATTCAACCAAGATTTCATCTTTTCATCATACCTTTTCCAGCTTATGTAACTGTGCTAGACAACTTTTTAAAATTAATACTGGACTTTTATGAATTAATTTAATTATTAAATTAACACTTAGTTTTTGAAAATTTATTATTATTATTATTATTATTATTATTATTATTATTATTATTATTATTATTATTATTATTATTATTATTATCATTAATTCAAATATGTTCAAAATTGATTATAAAATTGAACTAGATCCGAGCAAAAGGAATTTTTGTTTCAATTAACGATTCTGAAATAATGCGGAAATCGGTTCTCAAGATATGAAACGAAATTAATTATCTTTTAATTTTTGAAAAAAATTTACCAATTTAACTAAACTAATTACGATTATTATTTTCTTTTATTCTTTTTTAATTCAGAAAAATATAATCGAAATAGAGTTTCGTATTGAATCCCAAGTATATTTTTAGTATAACAAATTGAAGATGGAGAAATTATAATCAAAAGTAATCCACAAGTAATAAAAGTACGTTTCGTTTCGTTGTCATCAAGACGATGTTGAAATTTTCGAAAATAATTATAATAATTATTGTACGTCTACTTATTCCTTAGATATTTATAATAGAAATAATAATTATTAATAATTTATTATTATAATTAACTTCCATCGTTTGACTTCGTAACCTATTTTAAAAATTATCAGAAAATCAATCAGAAAAAGGACCAATGAAATGTTAGTATTAAAAGTTTTGGTAAACTAAACTAAACCTGCGGTTTGTTCTACTTTTCATTTGCATAACAAAGAAGGATTTTAGGCGGTTTTATATTAAAGTTCAATAATATTGGGAAAAGCAAAGTAAATTTTTAATTTAAATAATTTCCATCTTTAATAGCAACGATTTCCTTCATTTTGACAATTTATGAATTCTATCAGAAAATTCGATTTGGCTTCGAGTCAATCGATGGATATTAATTCTTGAAACTTTTGTCCAACACAAAAATTTCATAAAACAATTAATAATTCGATGGAAAATCGTCTAAAGAAATCTTTATTTTAGATTACTTTGCAATGTTTGGCACTATGAGGTTGGGTATTGTCATTTATCAGGATCACTTTCCATGCCTGTATCCGTTACATATGGTCATTAAATAAACATGTTAATATTATAGTATTAAGTAGATCGAATTACTTCAAAGATAGAACATAACATGCTTCACTGTTCTTTTGTGATTACTTTAAATTCATTCGTTGACAATTTAGAAAAAGGTTTTCTAAACAATAATAAAAATAAAATCTTGGTCAAACTTTTAAAATTCCTTCAAATAATCATTCTGTTTGATTTAGTGTCGGAACAGTATCTGTTATCTTTAGGAAATAATTACTAAAAATAAGATAATAATAATAATAATTATTATTATTAGTAGTAGTAGTAGTAATATTATTATATTGATTATCAGGATCAATATTATATTACTGTCAAATGACAATATTGCTCGTGTATTTTTTCTTGTGAATTCAATTTT
Source organism: Bipalium vagum (assembly GCA_037834085.1). Lineage (NCBI taxonomy): Eukaryota > Metazoa > Platyhelminthes > Tricladida > Geoplanidae > Bipalium > Bipalium vagum. The sequence goes on from JBBMKC010209265.1 coordinate 3,718, forward strand.
TTTCATTGATTATGATTTTTCAATAACTGCTGTAAATAAAGACTTTGATATATTTAAACAAAAATTATAATTCTCAGTATCTAAATATAGACGTTTGCTTTACATAATAATATTTTATTATTGTAGGCTTGTATGCACCAATATGCTTGTATCAGCCCACAGCCCTCGTAAATATACATGTATAACAAATGTTAACTATAAATTACATTTGATGGACTTTTATAAAAAGGAAAGAATGAAAAAGAAAAGTAATATGAACTTTACGGTCTTCGTTCTCAAATATACCTATGTAATGACATGAATAAGAAACCCCTTTTGAATGTACATAGAATATCGATATAAATGTCTGTTGACGAGATTGTTTTAATTACAAAAACGATCTTTATTTATGTTCTTTGCAATGTTTAAAACTGTTGAGGACCCTCTGAAATCTCACTGAAGTTTTATGATACACAAATAATCGAATAAATAAAATATTGGAAAAACTTTCTTAAAACTAAAACGTCAATTAAAACAAACTTTTTGACTGCGAAAAAGAAAGAAATAATTATTTGAAAGAGAAAAAAGAGAATAAATGTGTCAAAAGTTATTAAAAATTGTATGTTGTGATAAAGATCTCGAAATATTCCTTTCGTTTATGATTTAGGAAGAGTTCTCCCCTTTCGCTTTGATGATTTAATGGAATTGTCTGACGATGGAGAATAATAATTGACTCGTTCATTTTTATGTAACACCTCTTTCAAACATTCGCGTCTGACTTTGCAGGCTTATTTCATTATCGAGACGCATTTCAATTTAAAGAGGTTTTGTCCTAACATCCCTAAAGATAGGAAACCAAGAGAAAAGAATAACAATCATTTAGAAATTAATTAAAAACCTCAGAACTAATGAGAAAGGATTTTTGGGAATTAAAATATATACATTATAATCGCAGTCTGTTTCTTTCTTACTGGAACTGCAGAACATCGATACCTCTTTCATTTATGTACATATAAAGTGAATGACAATGAAGTCATGTTATTGTTAGGTAGAGCTCTGAATAAAGGAAGGGAAACAAAATAACTTCCATCGCTATTGTTTCAAGTCTGTTTAATTCTTTTAATTCGCTTATTATGTAAAGCAACGTACAGACCTCACAATTTTCGGTTTTATTATTTATACAATTACATGATTATTATCTCCATAGAAATGAGTTTGCGGTTAACTTGAAACAAAATGTTGAGCTCTAAGTACAATATATGTGAACGTTGAAAGTTTCATATTTCCAATAGATTGTAGAATTTGATTTTGACAGAAGAAATGGGTTAATGTTTCAGGAAAATCATATGATTTCTTTACCGTTCAGTTTTTGTTACCTTTTAAATCTTTCAGTTTTACATATATGATTGAGATAAAAGTCGATTTTCAAGTAATTCCTTACATTAAAAGCACTATACTCACAATTGTTTTAACCAATTACATAATTTTCGCGTTAATCAATTATAACTTCCCTTGTCTACTTCAATAAGAAATGGAAAATCAATAATTAGTCCTTTGGTATTGATATAACGATTTTTGCATACTAGGATGTACACAATTTATTTCAAGAATTATCAAAATAGTTTTTAGGTTTAATTGCTACACAAATTTTAAAAAGCGAATAGACTTTATGCTCACCATTTGTTATATAAGTTTGTTTTAAAAGTAATGCCGATTTTACAAATCTCATTTGTTTTACGCTATTTTGACGTTGTTAGTTGACAATTAATCTGAGATACCGGAATTCGACACCGGGACCTGAATACGCACGAGCTGCACAGACCGCTGAACTTTTCTTTTAATTCATATCATGTTAAAGTGTTAGATTTTCATTTTACTTCTGCACGTATTTCTTCAATGGCCAATTTTTGATTGAGTAGTTTTTAATTTTATAAGATATTTAAAAATGGTCAAGTTAAACCCTCAAATAACAGATTGAGCAATTGCAACAGATTTAGGTGGTACAATTGAAACAAATTCGAATCATCTGGGAGAACAAGGTAATTCAAGAAAGCTCGAGAGGTGTTTCCCGGGATATCTTCATGAAATATCGATTCTTCGGAATTCTGAGTTATTTATGTACTACTTATTAACAATTTGTAAGTAATATATAAGACATTTAGTCTTGAACTTTGTTCATTTCCCTTTCTATTAATGAAATATATCAAAATGATGCAAAAGTCCAAAGATCATTTGAAAAGTACATACCCTACTGCATTTCACCGTATCGGTTTGCTCTTTAGTATGGTTCATACTAAAATGAAGATGAAAAAAGCTTTTCAAGAATGAATAAAAACAATTCAGAATTCATTTTACAATTCTCTTTGAACAATTTATTACTGTGAACAAAGAGTGAAGAGCAAATTTATTATTTATCAATGGTTTTCCTTTCATGAGCTCAAAGAAATCGGTGAAAGGTTAATGCATTTCAACTTGGTTAAACAGCTTTCCACGTTGACTACGAATGGTGAATTTCATTGCTCCACGTATTTTCACATTTAATGTTTTATGATATTAATAATTATTCTTATTAAATGCCCGGAACTTGTTCTATGATAAAGGTACTGCTTCAATGTAAAATCAGAATTTATCTCAATTTTTCGATAGTTTCAATGGACTTCGAAAAAATAATAAACCAATTTTATTACTATTACTGATACATAAAATAATATCTCATTTTTTTACTACTATTAATATACTACAAATGGTAATAATAAATAGAAGAAAAAGAAGAAGAATAACAATATTATTAAATATAATATTCATAAAATTATTAATAATAATGTTAAGTATAATATTTTTAATAATATTTTCAATAATATTTTTAATAATATTTTAATAATATTTTTAATAATATTTTTAATAATAACACTAAACAAGTAGTTCTTATAAATTTATTCACTGGGAATATATCATCATAAGAGACCATCTTCATGTTTTCTTCATAATTTTCATTCACTGTTATCAATTGCTTAGATAGAGGAATATCTCTCTCTGTAATGATGGAACAACCTCGAACAAATTTCAGCTCTCCCCATTTTTTGATCTTCATTCAAAAAGGCCGAGCTCAAACTCCGCAAATATTGTCTTAAGATAATCCCAAAATGTTTGATGAGTTAAATAAAATGGAAAAATAATTCTCCTCGCAATTGCATTCTTATCTCCCTCTATTATTTTAATAATCAACCTTTATTGAGAGATCTGCCCGTTTCGATTTTACCTTGGCCGATGTTTCTGATTTATCCTTGTCTTCAATTATCCCTTAAATTGACAACCCTCACCACAAGTCTCTTCAACATGGTTGGCCGGAAGTTAAGGAGCAATACCAAACTGTAGGCTGGAGTGCTTTTTCAATTTTCTTATTATATTATTATTAAAGTACAACAATTTAATGAGTAACGAATGATAATTATATGAACAAATACTCAGATTGTCCACCATTTACCAAGATTAACTTCTAAACTCTGTTTTTATTGATGAACACGCTTTGCCACAATGCTTGGCATTTCTCTGAAATTTTCCTTTAAGTAAAAGTTTCTCATTTATTTGAAGTTTCATAAAAGCTTTGACGATCAGCGACTTTGAACTTTTACTTCCATCTTGAAGGTAGAGGTTAAATTGCAATGAAATAATACTAAATTTCAAACTGCGCACCCAGACGAAAAAAAATCGATCGATATTAATAATGAAACATTCGTCGAATAAAAACAGATTGAACATTCTCAATTACAATGCTTTTTAGATTTGTAAATGAATGTATTGAGTGATTTGTATGTCACAGTCCCCTAACTTTTGGCCCACCTTATATATCTCGATTTCAGTGGTAATTAATGACAATTTTCATTAAAAGAGTAAAATAATATGGCCTATATTTGCTCTTTCAAACAACATAAATAATAATAAAAAATAGTTATGAATATAACCGTTGGTAACTTGATAAGAAATTTTACTTTCAAAATTTATCAATACAAACGTTCTCATCATGAATAATCAATTTTATAATAACATTTTTTGGATCTATTTTGATGTAACTACCGCTATTTCTGACCATTTTCTGACAACCAAAAGAAGTTAGGCAGTGCCTTACTGGATTATCCAATAAACTAGTCTACTCAGAGGATCGATACCTATCCATCGAGTGGTTAGCGGCTCCGATGCAATAACCGACAACAATGCACTGGGAACACAAAGTCTGGTTTGGATTTCCTATCCTTCATAAAAAACAAAAGCCTCAATGCTCCGGTCCGACTCACCAAAGTACCGAACGCTGCAGAATCGCTCGGTCTCTCAGGCCATAAGCCAGCGATCTTGATCAGTCGCAAGAGAGTGTTCAAAGTTTCCAGATGATCAGAATGATAAAAAATCAAAATTTTTATTTTCATTGATATTTTTTTATTATTTTTTATTTATTTATGTAATATTTAAAGCTCAGAAATTCAATATTTCTGTCAAATTTTAAATCATCTCTCGTCTGGTTACACTAAAAAATTAGACCTTTGCTAAAAATTTTAAAAATCAATTATTTTTGAAAAAAATATTAATTAAACATGATACTTTTTATGAGGGGCTCGGGAGACATTTTTCATAATTTTAATACTTAAATATGGACTAAAACATCGCTCGACATTCTCCTTAATAACATTTAAATATTTTTAAAAGTATTCAATTCTAAACTGCATTAAAAAAAGTATTACTGAACGTACCTTTACATGGAGCTAAAACATGGAATGATGTCTTGTGAGACTTATGGTGCCTCAGCAGGTTGTCAATATCACAATAATTCGAAGATTCTGAAATGTCTCTGTCTATATACAAAGATCTACATCTTGTAGACATTTTCCAATTTTCAGAAAATCTGAATTTCCTTACATGAAATTAATTTCCTTTTCAATCAATTTTATTGGCTAATAATTCTGCTAATTGAAACAGATGATAGGAATAATTCTAAAATCAATTAAAACAATTTTTAATTAAAAATCCAAACTCCTTTAATTTGAAAAAGAAGTCTGAACAAAAATAAGAAATGAAGAAGAATTTTTAGAGCCAAATACCGATTTGATATTTTCATTTTTGCTCATTTAAAATAATTATTTTATTTTATTTTATATTTTCCATTTTTTAATAATTGTTTTTTAATTTAATTTAATTTATTTTTCAAATAAACGCTTTTCAACAATTTACACAAAAATTTGTTAAAAGATTTATTATTATTGGATTGAACAGAAAGTTCGTTCGTTTTTTAATTAGTAAAATTGGACTTAATATTGAAAACCAATATTTGTTAAAATTCAATAATTAAAGTTTTGTCATCAACTAGACGAACTAAAAGATGCAGTCAATTAAAAGGTCCACAATTAGCTAATCGAAAAGGAATGATATTTCGCCATGATAACGCCAAACCTAACGTATCAATGAGTGTGCTGCGAAAAATTTCAGAGTTGAGATAGGAAATGTTAAGTCACCCGGCTCATTTCCCTGATATCTCTCCTTCAGATTACTCTCTTCCGTTCCTTGCAAAATACTTTAGATGGAAAAGAATATCGATCTTTAGAAGATATCAAAATTCATCTAGACGACTACTTCAGTCAACAGCCAACAGAATTCTTTTCTGACGGTATGATGAAACTTCCTGAAAGATGGAGACAGATAATCGATCATAATGGTGTATATTTCTTTTAATAAATTTATTTATGTTACTTACTAGACTTCTTTAAAACATCTATCAAAAAACGAAAAACTTGCTGCTCAGTCCAAGATGAAACATGTTTTGAACTTTCTTTTCAGTTCTTCGTCAATCATTAATATTAAATATTTTAATCCATTAAATCATATTGTCATGGTAATAGTTTTTAATTAAAATATTTTGCCAAATTCTAGTTGGTTAAAATTATTCTTTTTACTTTTTAAAATAATATTTTTAATAAATCAGAGAACACGCTGACAAACCATTGGTTTTTTACTGTTCCCTAATTGAATATCAATATCTGGTTACCGTTCTTTAATTAATAACGAATCACATATCTTTTGTTCATCGTTATTATCGAAATTACTCATAATTTCTCTGAATTCTTTTTTAACCAATTTTGGTGTAGATTATTGAAAAGGGAAAAGTTTGTCGAAAAAATAAATTGATTTTGTTTACAAGATTAAAATTAGTTTTATTAATATGTATATATACCATTATTTTATTTATATATTTCATATATATTATTATTTATATTTAATTTATAAAATAATATTTAATATTAAATGATTAAATATTAAATAATACAAACGAACATTAAATTAAGCACTCCTCTGGTTTTAGGAAGACCAAATCCTGAGAGAATTAAAAAGCAAATTTATTTATTTTTTTTAAAATAAAATATTTTCCAAGATCTGAGAATTTTTTGCCATAAGAACCATACAGTTTTTTTCATTACAATTTTACGTATTATTTACTGCAACAATAAAAATAAATAATAAGCCATAAATTTTATTGGCACCAATAAACTTTCGAATAAAAGCTATTTAATTGGAAATATCAATTTCAATCACTATGGATATATGGACACCTCTGATCAAACCTAACGTAGAAATAATATAATATTTATTAATAATAAAACGCTGATTGGAATGAATTCCAAAGTGGATCCTTCCTCCCTTGATCCGTTGATCAGTCTGATTACACATTTTCTGTTCAATATTTGTTCTCAATTTTTGACGATCTCTCAATCAGAATTTGAATATTAGTTGCAGTGCCCTTTGAACGTGAGCTTTTTTTACAATTTTCTGACTTTCTTTAAACAAAAATCATATCCAAGGTGAAAGCTGTCGTAGACAAAGATTTTCTTCCTCTATTAACGAAACTTACATCTTCGTAGCTCTTTTTCAATCTCTTCAGAAGATTTGAAGTGCTTCTTTGTTGATCTGGAGGAATGTGGTACTAAAATATTTTAAAAAGACATCAGAACATCTTTTAGCAGGATTTAATATCGCTCTGAATTCAACGTTGCGCATTTCACTCTGTACAGTGTTGAATAGCCCGTTAATGGAGAAAGTGCCTGAAATTATGCAATAGGTTTGATTTCGATTCTACAGAGCGCCAAGATATTTCTCAGCATATCGTTCTCTTACACCTCAACGAATAAACTGTGCATTACGGGTGCTTACGGAAAAAAATCTCTCATCCATAAATTATACTCGTTCCCATCCCTTTATGATGCAGTGTATGATTGGTTGTAAGCTGGTTTCATATTAAATTTTGATTGTTAAGTTAATGTATAAGTTAGCAGTCCGCTCAATATTGGTCTTCGTTGAACTGTCTTGACAGAGACATTAGGTAGAATTTGACTCTGTATTTGTACGGCGGTGATGATATTGTTACTTTGCCTTAGTCGGACAATGTGAGCTCATCAAGAAGACTTGAATTTTTAAAATTTCTGCCCAATTCTCCTGTACTGCGTTTAGTATGACCATGATCTTTCATTCATTAACATCTTACTAACGTACTTCGATGCAGCTGTAAATGATCGGTGATTTTTTTGTAGCTCCATCTAGCATCAAATTTTATGGAATACACTCGTCCGGCTGAGAATAGGTTAAGTCTTTTTCTCTTCGTATTTTGATAAGTAGCCATTACAAATGACTCTTTCAAACAAAGTTACCAATAAAATATTTTTATTTGATTACTCTTTAACTTAAAAAAATGATGTTGTAATTTCAGATTGTACATAGATTTAATTAATAAATACCGAATTGTTAAGATGTACTCAGTTATGTATCCACGACTAAAATGCATATTATTTTTAAACACTCATCACAGATTATTTAAACATGATCAATATTCACCCAGTGTGTATGTTAGTATTATCATATTGAGTCCATTTCTCATCTTCCGTTATGACTTTCTAAAAGAACGACTTTCAACGCTGTCTATCAAGAAGAGAAAGACATGTTGCCAATTTTTGATTTTCATTGGATTGAGTGAGTTATTATAATCAACCATGCCTGTTTCTATGTTAGACACTGCTGGACAGAATTTTTTGGTCATTGATTGAAAACTTGATGCCATTTTAATAATTGTTTTAAATATTAATAATTGTTTTAAATATTAATAATTGATTAAAATATATTAATCGCAAATTGAAATATTAAAACAACTGTATTAGTTATATAAAATAATTACAAATTTGGAATATTTATTTGTACACCTAATACACCTCGTATATTCAATCTAAAACTAGAAATGTGAAGTGAAAAACATATATTGTGTCCTGTGTGAAACGTAGTTAAGTTTAAAATAAACCAATGGTCTCAGACTCTCTTTATTACAGTTAGAGAAATTGGAAAGTGAATAAAATATCAGATTTGTCGTACCTTTTAAATGCCAAAATAAATGAATTTATTTACTGAGGCTGATAAGCGGTTTTTTCGACTATCATTGCTTATCTTCATATTTTCGCAATAATCAATAACAAAGGAAACAAGATCAATTGCGGAATAGTTTTTCTTTTTTATAAATCAACTGATTTAATAATTGAAAATAAATTAATTGTTTTAGTTTTTAATATTATCATTAATTTAAACAAAAAATCGAAAATTTTTATTGAAATGTTGTCCTTGAATGAAGCACAGCTTAAGAGACAGATGTTTTGATTATTTTCTGAAGGAAAAAATGGATCAGATTAAGAGGATTATGCAAAGAAGAAATGGGTTTTGTGATGATTTATGAAATGAGAGCAGTAGGACAAAGATTCCACCCCTCCGAGCTCCGATTTTTCGGACTCCACATTTGTCTGTATATAATGTGGGATAAATGGAGTAAAAGCTTAATAGTCTGCTTTCAAAAAATGATCATCCGTTAAAAGAGAAAAAAATATAATTCGTAAAAATGTTAGAGGGAACATGATGTCAGTCTTTAAAAAGGTCCATTTCATCAATATTATCCAGAAGATGGCTAAAAATATTGAAAAATTATAGATTATTGGATCGAAACGAATTAAAAATATTGATTAAAAATATAAGTATTTAATAATAATGATAACAATAAAAATAACTGTTAGTTACTACGACGTTATCCACAATTTCAGAATTCAAAAACACAAGATTTGGTAACATTGTTATTTGAAGAAAATAATTGTATATTTTTAATAAGTATCCTCTTTTTATCCTTTACTTATCCTTTAAACAAATTAATTATCTAAAACTTTAATTAAAATTAATTTAATTATTTAATATTTTAAAAACGATGTAAATTTATTAAATTTATTAATAAAAATTTTACATTAAGGATTAAATTTTTATATATTACTTTAAAAATTATTTTAACAATATTTATGATTTATTATTTAATAAAATTTTAAATTTAATCCTTACAATACCAATAATAATAATAATAATAGTAATAATAATAATAATAATTGTGAGTATTTAAACATATTTTTGAATTTTTAAATTTTTATAAAGTGTCCTTTTTAAAACTCGATATTCGAA
>JBBMKC010209276.1:0-13208 GCA_037834085.1 Bipalium vagum
ATTATTTTTTATAAAATATAATATAAAATATAAAATGACATAAAAATAGGCAAAATATAAAAGAAAGTAAGCCTAACAAGGCTTTTCCATGCACATGTTTAAAATCAAAATGTAATCAAAATGCTTATTAATTGTCAATAATGAGCTTTGGAGAATCATCATCCGTAAGCTCTTGCTCTGGCTGTAGCTGTTCCGGCTCCTTTGTGGGCTTTAAATTTGAGTTGATTGGTGCTGGGACCTCTTTCTACGGATCCCAACACTTGACATAAAAAACAGGAGAGTCCAGATAGCATTACCAAAAACAATGAGTTCAACACCAAAAACCAAAACCATGTAAAATTCATTATCAAAAGAAAAATTAATAATAATTATAATTTAGGTATAAATGAATTAAATTGTAAAAGCAAAACTAATATACTATTGTCCTACAGAAGAGAATAAAAATAAATAATTTAAAATGTTATTATTGAAAAAATAAATATATAAAATTTTCGCAATCATAAAATGTAAAGTAGAGCACATATGAAACGATCAACATAAAATTGCATAAATATTTTCATAAAAAAAAATGAAGAAAATAATGAAAAATGATAATAATTTGCTTATAATTCCCTTAACGAAAGCACGTTAAAAATATAAATTAAATTTTTAATCATTTTTAATTTTTAATTTTAAAAAGAAAGACTTTTAATAAGATAAGCTCAATTGTGATGGGAAATTTTATTTCAGCAGTAATTTATATTCATAAAAATGTTGAATTAGTTACATTCTCCAATTCCTCGAGTCAGGGTCCGGAATCATTAATTCAGTTATTGGTTAGGAGCTAATTGAAGAGCCAGTGCTTGTTTAATCTTGATATAATCCTGTATAATTATAAAGAATAAAATTGGCTACCAGATCAATTTGCGTTCCTGTGTCATTAAGTCAGCTCTTTCTTTCTTAATTATCAACTGATCTCTTTGTATGGCAATTCATATTTTATAATTCATTAATAAAATACAAGGGGCCATTAACGAAGAAATGAATTTTAAAATCTTTAATTTCTCGTTAGAATTAAAATTTTGATATATAAAATAATAAAATTAAAATAATCACAGCACTGATCTTAACGAGTTTAAATAAGAACTAGAAACTATTGGGTAAGCCAATTTAATAAAGGGTTTAAAGTCTAAAAATATAATAACTTAGTTTTTAATTCGTCTTTGTTTCAATATTTTAGTTTTATAGTCTGTTTTTAAATTATATTTTTATAATCGATGTAAAATATAATACACACTTTATAAATTTTGTTATTTTCGATATGGAATTTGATAGAATAGATTAAAAAAGTAATATATTTTTTATAGACGGATTAAATGAGAACTCCAGATATTGGTAAGAAGATAAAATCTGTTTTTGGAGATAAAACCATTTCAACAAGAAATGTCAAAATGTTATTGCGAAGTTTAGATATGGGGATTTCAACGTTGAGGATAAAGAGCAACCACGAGCGTACTTTGAAGAAAAAGTCAATGATTTCCTGCAGAGTGACAAATATGTAACATCGCGTGTAATAGCAGAAGAATTAAATGTACAGTAGACATTTACGTAAAACCGGGAAGAAATATCTTGTAAATAGATATCTACTCATATTTTCTTACGGAAGAAATCAAACAAAATAGAGCAAGAATTTGTGATGAATTGCTGGCCATGTACAATGAAAATGATTTCCTTTCACAACTTTTTACTGTAGATGAAGTTTTGTTATATTTGGATAATGGGAACAAGTCTGGTGATTTTGATGATCATCCAACTATGTCCATTAAAAAATTGCTGACTCCAAGAAAACATCTCGCGACAATATTTTGGGACTACAAAGAAATCTCCCTCCTATACAAATATAATTTCAGAAATTTACTGCCTTTAGTTGGATAAGCTAGTTGAATCTCTTTGTCAAAGTAGACGACGAATGTCAGGAAGCTTTGAAAATTTCTACTTTTTGCAAGATAATGCACGTCAGCGTGTTAGTAGAAATCCTCAACAAAAGCTTTTGGAGATTGAATGTAAAGCTCTTCCTCGTCATTCTTACTCTTCGGATTTGTGGAAATACATGCAAAAATTCTGAAGAACTTTTGGTTGGTTCAGTTCAAAATCTCCTAAATTCTTTTCAGATGGAATAAGACAGCTTCCAAATCGTTGGCAGAAATGCCTTAAAAGTAAAGGTGGCTTTTTAAACATATGAAAGACACTAATGACAGTTAAACTGTGTTTCCTATGTATTTCATCAAATAAATGTGTTCATCGGAAAAGACTTATGCAACAATCCTACATATATTTTTATCTAAGCCAATTTATTATTATAACTTAATTTATCTTTTAATTAATTTTTAATTAATTTTAAAATTTCTAAAATAAACTAATAAATGTCTTTAAAGTTTAGAAATGAATAGCTAGAAATAAAAAAAAACAAAAGTTAACTGACATTCATAAATGATTATTTTGAGCACAAAAACAGCTGAATATCTCGCAGAAAAATAACAGAACGTATTTCTCCGGAAATTTCAAATCGTTTAGCAATCACGAACATTAAACTATCAATGGAAGACAATGGATATATGCATAAACGGATTAGGAGAATCGTGGTCAAGAATATTCCAACTGTTTCAATTAAAGAAACAGGAAATAAACATATTAATGGGGTAACCATAAAATATGACCAACAGTTTATATTGCCTTAACCATTTTTCCATTTTATTGATTAATATCAATTTGCGAGAAATCGACTAAATGAAAAGATTAAGACTGGGAAAAGAAATATGTTCAGGCAAATTATAATAATCAGCAAAAATGGTTTAAAGATGAATTGCAATACCTTGTAAGCCCGATTGGATAAAAATGAGTGGGTTTGTTAAGAAAAGGTAATTAAAATAATTAGGAAAGAAAAGATTTCAATCAATATAGTACCAGAAAAATTGATTTTTTAAACTTACTAATAAATGCAAAAATTTTACAAATTTATATTTCAGAAAAATTATTTTTATGTTATGAATTCTTTAATCCAATTTTAATTTGCAATCATTTATAATATGTTTTCAAAGCAATCTGAAAATCACAAAATTTTATTTGACGTAGTCTTAGATTATCTTTGATTATTATTGGTATACTATATATTAGAAGATATATTTTCCTTTGAGGTATATCTTTCAAAATTTCTTGCAAATGACTTTTTAATTCATTTAATGTGAGAGAAAATTGCGCCTGGCGATCCACGATATTCCACAAACATCTTTGGAAACTTCTAGGAGAGACCAGTTCAAGAAAGATGAAGATCACAAAAAGGCCTTAATGCTCTACATTTTTGGCATGCTAATGGTATGATTCTCACCGATTTTGCTGAATCACGTGTTTGTCTCAACAGTGAGTACTATATCTTATTACAATTGGCTCTGGGTTATTTGAACGCATTGGGATTTTTAAAATTAATTAATACTCAATTACACAAAAATGTACTAAGATTAATTTTACAACAAATCTATGATTTTTAAGTTTTGTTTGAATTGAATTCTTCTTTTTCACAAATAATAATTTTTCTAATTCTGTTTAGCTATTGAAAAAATTTGATATTTATCTATTTCAAATGCATTTTAGAAAATTTCTCAATATGCTTAAGGATTGGTTCACAACTTGGTGTTCAGGTCTTTTAACAATGAATTCGTCCTTATCTTCTTCGTTATTTAAACCACCCGTAACTACATTTTTCAACAAATATGGCAACAATTTTATCAACTGTATTCTTATTTAAAGAAATAGAAACTACAGTAGGTCAATTTTTGTTATCACTACGGTCTGTGATCCTCTTAAAAATGAATTCATTGGACCTATTTTTGAAGCGCATTTTAAATAAGATGGAAACATGGATTGCATACAACAGCAAAAGAAGATTTGCATACCAAGGTAAAGTTATGAATTTGGTATGATTGGAAAGGTATTAATTATTATGACCTGCGTTCAAGTAGTTAGTTTATCAACGTGGAGAGTTATTGTCACCAGTTAGAAAAATTGAAGCAGGTGATACTGAATAATATAGTTTTTCATCAGGACAAGGCTAACATATTGATTTGGCGACCAAACTATATGACCTCGGTTGAGAAGCAGTGCAACATCAGATGTAGCTCCTTCTATTTTTCATTTATTCCAAGGACCAACAGAAACATTCAATTTGGATTTTGAGGTGTGTTTGGACGATTTCTTGGCAGAAAATCCCTTAAGAAAAACATACAACAAGAAAATAAATCTTAATAAGTTTTAATTTTATTTTTCAAAGATCCATCATAAATAATATAATAATTTTATTTATAATAATTTATTTATCAGGAAATCGTAGAGATCTACTAGACAATAATCATAAATAATAAAAACTCGTTGGACTCCTTTCGCTTGACGATTGTTTAAGCTTCTTTCTTGGTCCAAATCCAGAATCTCAAAACCATTAGGTGGAGATTCATGGCTTTTCTCAGGACTTGACTAAACTACCATTTTTGCTAAGATATCTATCCTTTATTTAGAGAACAAAATAAAATAAGAGTGAATTTGAAAGCAAGATAAACTTTTTGTAAACATTGCCAATTTATATCAACTGATTTCTGAGTATATTATTTATTGTCAGTATAAATATACCTTATTAACCCGCAACCTATTTTACTTAATGAATTTCAACATTAATTGGAGTCTTTCTGTTGAGTTAGTGTAAAGTTAGTTAATTAACACAATTTAATATTTATTAACGCACTAAAAACAAGTAATCAAAAAATTTGTTCAATATTTCTATGAATAAATAAAGATTTATTTATTGTATATTAGAACTTCGACTTTTAATTTTGATGAAAATAATACAAAACTTATTCCACAACCCAATATATCCTTATTACATTCATTATAATTTTTCTATTGCAGGGTGGTATTCTTGGGAAAACGAATTAGATTTATCCTTAACAATTTTACTCGATTTTCAGTTCATTTATTTGTCTAAGTAGAACTTTTATCAAAAAAATCATTTGAATAACTGCTATATTGACAGAACTAATTATTGGTTGTCATCTCTTAGGATTATCTTTTAATAAATCAGTCTTCTGAAAATATTTTGTATTCTCTTCTTTCGTGATGAAGTAGCTTTTCCAAATATTTTGATAATATTATTCTAAATCGTAATTTAAAGATATCTGTTCTGGTTCTTGGAAAAAAAAATAATAATAATAACAATAATAATAATAATAACAATAATAATAATAATAATAATAATAATAATAATTTCGTTTTATGAATATTCAACACATCCTTCATGATTTATATGAGTATCACTCTGTAATATTACTTTAAATAAAAAAAATAAATTATGAAGAAAATATTTATACAAAACGATTCAAATATTTTTTCAAATTTTTAAAGATCTAAAGTAATAATTGATTGATCTCTTCTTCGAGAGTCTATGATCTTGCTGTTAAGCATCTGGGACCTTAGTGAAATCACAGCACTTCTCAATCGAGGTTTGGTTAGACGGTGTCTTTTTATTTAATTTCAGACTGCAACTCCAGGAGCAGTTTATGTTATAGAGATTCTTAGAGTTCCAATTATTGTTCAGACAACGAAATTTTTTATACTTAAACAAGATTATCAGATCTTTACGGAATTTTTTCCCCAGCATAAAATAAAACAGCCAGTTCGTTGATTGATTTAAGTAAACCAATATGTTGAAAAACTTATCCAACACTCTGCTTAAAATATACAACTTCATCTCGGATCTGTTTTGAATTGATGTGAGATCATAGTTTTTATAAAGTATCTTCAATATTTCATACGGTAAATTCGCTAACAAAAAAGCTAAGTTCATCCATAAAAGCATACATGATATGTTTCTATGATAGGAATTAGAGTTGTAAAGATTCTTGTCTCTTGGATTTGACAAGTTTCTCAATCTACTTATTTCACGGTTTCCAATGAAGTGAGGGTTCTGTTTATTATTTTGGCCATGTTTATCAAGACTTTTCCAAATCATTATTGATGAGAGAACGAGGAGAAAAATTGGAATGATAACACGGACTATTAGACTAAAGAAATAAAATGCATCCGTAAAATCTTTTCTCAGTCTACAGCGATATCCTTGAGAACGATTAAAAAGATGGACTTCTGTGTATTCAATAGTCACGTTGATAACAACAGCTGATATTGTTAGAGCACCTCCGATCAAAATTAATAAATAAATTCTAGCAGATGAGGTTGTTATTTTTGCTCTAAGCTTTAGTGGCTGAGAAGTGCTAACTGCTCGGAGTGTAGAAATCCCCGCTTGGAGCCAGCTTGACAAAAGAAGTGAAAAGAATATACAATTTGAATGTAAATAACAAATGAGGATCTGGGACTTTTTTATATCAAAATTCCAAAATGGCATTGATAATATCAGATTTAGCTTGCTTAAATATAGCGTTGACAGTCCGAATATTAAACCAAATAGATCATTTGTCGAGAGGGCCAAAAACCAACATCTGATTTCCGGTTGAGTAGTTCGACGAAGTACTAATACTATAATACACAAAATCGTACCCAGGGATCCGAAAAATATAACGACTGGCACAAACCACGAAACAAAGTATTTGTAGAAAATGACGAGCTCATATCCATCATAGGTTTTATTGGTAACCATTTTGAAAAGGAGAACTGTTATTTTCTGTGAAGTATGATCAAGAAAATGTAAACAATATTTTATAATTAAATTTCTCAGTGAATGTGACCAATAAAATTAAAAGAAAAATCATTGTTTCAATATTTCAAAAATAAATTAAATAATGAAAGTTAATTTCAGGAAGTGAAATACCATTGTCAATATTTTAGAAGTTCTATCAAAATATATTTGACTATTTCATTTATTGTCTTTTTTGTTTTTGCATTATTGTTCAATTATTTTTTGATATTAATAAATTAATAAAAGACAAATAATAATATTAACATTCTTTCCATAAGTTTACTAAAAATCATTTTACCATTATACCGATAATGATTTATTTAAAATATTTTATTATTTTAATGAAGATGGTATTATATTGATGATTTCCTATATTGAACATTTATTTATTTTTATATTTTTCTGTTAAAATTTTACCAAAGCTAAGAAAAATGTTTACTTTCTTTAAATCATTATAGGATATTACTAGGGTCATTTTCATACTCAAAAAATTCTTATAAAGAAATTTTACATTCCAAATAAGGTTTTACCGTTTTTTTCAAAATTTAATAGTTACATTTTATGTTTAAAACGTATAATTTTATTTAAGTAGAAATTTATCATTTGTTTAAATATTGAAATATTGACTGTAAGGTTTTGAATTTCGATAAATAATTTTTTCAAATCTTGTGATTAAGATGAGTTCTATACAAAGTTTTAGATAAAAGTGTTGTTGTGCCACTATTGGAAAGGAAACTTGAGAACGATAGATGCTTGCAAAGAGATATGTGAGTTTGAAGATGAAGGAATTGTTGCTCAGAGGACTATTGCTAAGTGGTTGAAGCGCTTTAATAATGGAGATTAGAACCTTGGGTTGCGCTTTACTTTGTGGTACAATTTGTAAAACCATTACGTAATCATCATGTAATTTTATTTTTGTACCACATAAATTTTAATGACATTATAATATAAAATTGTACCATTTAAATTTTATTATTTTGTTTTAATAAAATTTGAGATATATTAGTATAACCTTTCAAATAATGCAAAAACAAGTTAGGTTTTTATAATTTTTTATTAGTAATTAATAATTTTTTTTGTATTTAGTGAATTATTGGAACCCTGCCAGAATCAACAAAACCTTTGATAATGAGGTAGATTCCGTCAGATGGTCAGTGGGTAACGGCATGTTACCCAACATGAAAATATGCCCATTTGAGAATCAAGGAGAGATGAAATTATAGATCTCTCATGGTCATGGTAGATTTATCTGCCGGAAAAAACCACATGGAAACATGTGCGTCTCGCTAGAAAAAGGGACTTGGTTTGAAAAGACCAGAATTCCCATTTGCAAGATTTATAAGTAATAATGTTTAATTATATTTAATATTTACTTAATTTTAATTTAGAATTATGTATGATTTCGTTAATGACGATTCATACGAGAAGATTATCAATAGTGTTAAAGACGAAACGAAGATGAAAGAAGAGCAAAAGCAAATATCCACAAAAACAATTTGCAAATACCATAAAGGTAGAAACATAAACGGCCACTGGATATTAGGGATGGTTGCTGATGGCAGCAATGATCTTCGTCTTGTTGTCTTAATCGACAACAAACGAGATTCGGACCACATAATCCCTAATACCATGGAACATGTAGCGCAAGGTTCAATAATCTGCACCGATTATTGGAAAGCCTGTGATTGCCTTCCAAAGTTTGGATATAAACATGAGAAAGTCAATCATAGTGATAAGAAGCACCCTTTCAAAAGTATTTTATTTTTTATTTAAATGGCGTAAATGGCCTCGATGGCTTTGAGGAGCTGCTGAAATACATACGGAAATGTTATAAAATATAATAAATTTTGGTAGATTATTCGTTGTTTTTAATTTTTGTATTTAATTATAATTATTTAATATTTTGTACCACTTATTTTAATGTGACCATTTTTTAAATTTTATGATTACACAATTTACACAAAAAACGACTACAAGATTCACACTACCTAAGTGAAGAGCAAGCGAGGAGCAGAGTTGATATTTGCAAAACGCTTCTTGAGGACCTGCTAGTTGATCGCTTTTGAAGGTGTATTGAAAAGCGGATTTACTTAGTCAATCATAACCGAAAACAACGGTGGGTTCCAAGAGGCCAATACCGCCTTCAGTCTTTGTATTTCAACTAAGCTTAATGGTTTTCTTGATTATCTTTTTGAAGGCAGAACAATATTCAAATCATTTCTGATTAATTATTATTATCATTATTATTGATTATTGATTATTGATTATTAAGTATTACGTATCGAAAAAACGAAATTAACAAAATTTTAAAAATAAAATTCATTAATAATAATAATAAAATATAAATGTAATGAAATCTCTTATAAAAAATGTAAAATAAAATATTTTAATATTTTTCTAAAATTACATTTGATAAAAAGCTTCATATTGAATTTCCTTAATATTTTTGTTCAAAAATTTTTATTCTATTGATATTTTTTAAATCAAAAACTTGGAGAAAATCCGGCTCGTCTCTTCTTTTCAGTTTGAAAATAAATTTCATATTTTTAATTGATTTAATTATCGCTTCTGATTTTGTTATTATGAAAAGAATTTTCAGTGTCAACAGAATTTGAAATTGTCACAGAAAAAATTTATATATTTTTATATAAAATAAACTTTAAATTACAGTTAATCAATTTTGGGACTTTTTAGAGTTGCTTTTAAAATGTAAATTTTTATTTTTTTATATTACTTTGAATTTTCACAAATTATTTTTTAAATAATTTGAATTATTGAAATGAAATAAACATTGTTTTAGTCTAATTTTCTTGTTATTAATATTACTAAAGTTATCTAAAATAATGGGTTACTTATTTTACTATAAAATAAAAAGGTTTTTGTACTCAATAATTCAATGATAAAATTAGAATCTGTAAATATTAATAATAAATATTTAATGGTTAGTCGGTTCTAATAATTTTTATTTTCCTTTTCATTAATCTGAACCTCTCTTCCTGGATTCACATGAGATAATTATAAGAACGACCAGAGCGGTCTATTATTAGATTATCGGAAATTTATTTAATTTTCGATAAATTAATTATATTTGGTAATATAAAATTTATTTATACCTAAATCGAAAATTTCTCAAAGAATAATTATTGAATTTATTCAGGATTTATTGGGTTGTAACATATTTTCCCGTGATTTTATTCATTTCTTTTTAATTTAACTGATTAAAAATTTCCCCGATTAATTTATATATATATATATATGTTGTATAAATATATCTTTATCTTATTAATGTTATGAGTTGTGATATTATTAAAATAGGCATCTTTTCTATTTGTAAACCTAATATTTTTACTTATCACCATTTTTATATTTTCTGAATCCTCTTTTTCCGTCCAACAAAACTGTAGTAATCATTTTCAATGTCCTTTAATTTTTTTTAACTTCAGAAATAGTGTCAATTGAATAAAACCAGCATTTTCGACATTTAACTTTATTTGGTTTTAACAAAGGACATATCTGTGCTGTATACGAAAAAGCCGAAATTGCGTGAACCACTGTTAAAGAATGATACAGAAAATTCCAAAAAGTAAATTTCGATCTTCAAGACACACTCCGCAGCGGTCGGCCAATCATGTTTGACGAGGACAAATTAAAAGTTATTTAGTTGGAGGATCATCGTTGAACATGAAAAGAAATGGATAAGAAGATGCAATGAAAATCTCCCGTAATTTGTGATCAATGGGCTTTTCGAATAAACTGGAAACTTTTTACCCTCACGACCTAACTCCAAAACACAAACATTATTGTCTTGTGATTGTTGCTGAATACCAAGCAATAGGTTATCACAAAAAAACAATTTTTCCATAGAATTTTGACGCGAGACGAGATATAGTGCCCTGTGCTAATTCCAGACAAAGGAAGGAATTGATGAGTGCTCAGAGCACGCGAAAGACTAGAGTTAAGCAAAATCCCTATTCAAAGAAGATTATGATGTGTTTGATGTGATTATCAGCGTCTTTTGCATTGGTAAACTGTTCCGAGACGCCAGACGGTTGATAAGAACTTTTATATATCTCAATTACAAAGAGCGAACGATGGTATTAAACAACTCGATGGTTGGTAGGCCTTACATTAGATAATGAAGACCTAAAATTAACTGAACAACTTCTTTGAGATTAAGCCAAAATTTTTCTGGAGTAGTGACTTCAACAGACTAGTGGACATTAGGGAACAGGTCATTACTAATAACGGAGATTTTGTCACCGACTAATCTATTATTATAATCTTAAAATAATTAGTGTTTATAAATTGTGTTTTTTGTTAATAAATGAATATTAAAAAATCACGGGAATTTATGTTACAACCTAATAATTCTGGTAAATATCTTACTTAAATCGACAATGATGTTGAAAAAGAATTTAATTTTTAAATTAATTTCGGATAATAAAAAAATAAAATATATTCAACTTCTTGAGATTTTGAACAGCATTTTTAAGTGAAAATACCAAAATTATATTTTATCAATAAAAATTATCCCAGCTTCTTCAAAATCAATTTATCGGAAAGAAAAATAATAAGAATTACAAAATTAGAAATATTTAAATCTTGTGAAAGTAAATTATAAAATATGAGTAAAATCTTTTTTAATCAATGCTGAATTGTAAAAATTTTGACAGGGTTAAGGAATATTAAGTTATGAAACTATTATTTTAAAAAAATAAAAATGAGAAAGAAGATAAATAAAATATTATTTTTATAAAAGTATTAAATTCAATAATTATTTTTCTTTAAAGAAATTATTTGATGAAACCAATGGTGTATTAAGTTCTGAAATTCCTGAAAGAGGTAAATTGATATTTTAGAAAAGTTGCTAATCAAAATTCAAGCTGATTTTTCCGATATTAAATGCCAATGTTAAAATAAAAAAATATTTTTAAATAAAATTCCAAAAAATTATTATTAGATTGATATTTATAATTCAAACTATCAGATCAAAGATTAATACTCCAACATTAATTGTGTCAGGTTATCCATCACAGCTACAAATACGTCCTCTTGAGACTTCACTTATTTTCCGAAAATAACAAATCAAAAATAATTATCCTAATTACTATTTTAAATATCCTTTTCAAAAAAATAAAATTTTGATTATAATGGATGATGAAACCTGAAATTTAATTAATCTTTAATTAACACATCATTACACAAATTTTATTGGTTCATTTTAGTATTATTACTGTTGATGATTCATTGGGAACTTCCCGTGTTTTTCTATATTTAAAGTTTTAAAAGAACATACATTATTCATCACATAGACATGGATTGAAAAACAAACGAGATGTATTACACCAAACATGATACATGTCGAGAAAGACCAGATAACAAAATGCGCCTATTTGAATTAATTGAAAACGTAACAATTACCGCTGTTGATTGTGCAGCATATTTTCGATTTATGCTGGTATATGAAAAATAATGTAAACATACCAAATTCCATCTTTATTTTTAAAGATGGAGATTGCTTCATTTCTTTTTCTCATAATTCACAATGATCTATAAAAATTAATAATCATCATAAAATAAAAATGATTATAATCACGACTGTTAATAGGTCATGTCTTCTCAAAAATGAGATAGCTTCTCCACAAGATCCTGTCACTATTGATAGTGTATTTTTATCCATTTTATCGATTATCATTTATAAAGATTATTTATATATTAAAAATAGTAAAGGATTAGATTAAAAACTTGATTACAAAAGTGGATTACATTGAAAAAATGAAAGATAAAATGGGTTAGAAAAACCAAAAAGTACTTTAAATATAATTTTTAAAATATTATTTTAATATTCTTTGAAATTTTAGTTAATATTTTTATTTTCAGATTTTGAATTAATACATTAATTTAAAATTATATTTAAACTTAAAATGTTCTTTTAATAATATCCTGTTAATAATTATTATATTCTCCATATTTTGCTAATTATTTCTTTCATGTGTGTATTCAGAGTAATAAGTCAATATAAAATAGTCAAAGAAAATTAAAAAACTTTGAATACGAAAACATCACGGAATGCCACTTGGGTAGCTTTAAAATTTAATAACTTTCATTTCATTTCCCTTCTTTACATACCACTCAAATATCGATTAAAAATATCGACTATATTGAATCTGAGTACAGCCAATTCTGAATCTTAAGACATCGAACGATATCAAAATGTCATAAACCGTCTGATAAATGTTGGGTAAGTGATTTGTGATATTAGAAATTAAAATTTTAATTTATTAATCTTTTGACTAATTTTGCAAAATGCTTTCAGAGATATATTTTAATATTTCATATTTGTTTACTTTGAATAAGAAAATTAATATGATCACTATTAATTTTATTATTATTATTATTATTATTATTATTATTATTATTATTATTATTATTATTATTAATCATCATAATTTATGTTTCTGATAAGTGGTTACAAAAATTAAATTATATTAAAAAA
>JBBMKC010209287.1:0-13208 GCA_037834085.1 Bipalium vagum
ATTAATAATTAAAGTTAATTAACTATTGAAAAACAATTAAAAATTCTTAGATATTTTTATTTTGAAAATACTTAAAAAAATAAAACAACCCTCCAAAAGTAATTTTTATTTTTAAAGAATTCTAAAAGAGGTAATTTATAAATATTAATGGTTATCAGAAAATATTTTTTTAAGGAATTTTAGAGTTTTAATAAAATTTTTAGAATTTTAAGATTATTTTTGAGATTATTTCAGATGAAGATCAGTTTCAGAAAAGTATATAAGCAGAGTGTTTATATCATAATTTCACCCCTCAGAGAACGTGCAAGATAATTTATAAATCATAATCTACGAAAGGAGATTTGTGCTTTGAGATCTACGACAAAGATTCGTGCTACGACTATTTGCAGAAGATATTTTTCACACGAAGAAAGCTATTATCATCAAGTATTTTAATATTTGCAGTACAAGGATTATGCTTAAATTCCCCATCACTTGGTTATCGGTGAGCAACCGTTAGGGCTCGGATGATAATTCGGGAGTTTTAGCGGAAGATAAACAGTAAGACTTTTCCATTTTCTTTTCTTTTTCTTTTTGTTGTTTTTAAAGTAATTATTAATATTGATTAATTTAGTGTACGAGTAATATTTTGTTTTAATTTGATTTTGATTTTGTTCACTATTTAGTGTATCAAATTTAAACCTGACTAGAATTATTAGGTGGTGTAAATAATAACAATCAGTAAAGCAACAATTTATATTTATATCACACAATCACCAAATACAGAATGATAATCAAAGTCTGGTATCACAATTAATGTCTGAAATGTTTCACAAACTTTCAAATCAAACTACTTTTCAAAATAAAATATAACCACACAACAATAAAGTCAAAAGAATTAATCAAATAGTGTCTTAATAGAATAATACTTAAAATAATTACTTTTTATATCAAACAGTAATGTTAAATCCTAATTAGAGTCAATTAAAATATAATGTTTAAATAAAAATTCAATTAAAACAAAATATTACACTTACACTAAATTAATCAATATTAATAATTACTTTAACAAAAAAAAAATAAAGATAAAAGAAAATGGAAAAGTCTTACGGTTTATCTTCCGCTAGAACTCCCGAGTTATCGTCTGAGCCCTAACGATTGCTAACTGATAACCCGCATTTTAAGCATAATCCTAGCATTGAAAAAAACATTGAAATACTTGATGCGAAAATATCTCCTTAAATCGGACAATGATTCTATCTTTGTGAATTGAACTGTAATCTCCTTCGGAACAATAGTCCTTTATCGCAATAGCAATCTTCTTCATAAATAAAAATAATTATAAGCACGTTTTTGAGGGGTGAAATTATGCTAAAATCCCTCTACTTAAATACCTTTCTGAAACTGATCTTCATCTGGAGATTATTCTTGAAATAATCTAAACATTGATCTTAAAATGCAAAACAATTTATTAAAACTCTAAAATTCTCTAAAAATTATTTTCTGATGATTATTAATATTTATAAATGACCTCTTAGAATTCTTTAAAAATAAAAATTACTTTTGGAGGGCTATTTTATTTTTAAAGTATTTTCGAAATAAAAATATCTGGGAATTTTTAATTTTTCTCAATTGTTAATTAACTTTAATTATTAATATTATTATTATTTTATTTTTTTTTAACATTTAAATCCTTTTCCTGATTTTCCTTGGTTTTATTTTTCAGGGGGGTGTCTTGGGTAAACCCAACAATTTAAAAATTATATTTAATTAACTTATATTTGGATTTGACATTATTATTATTTGATAACCGTCTGGTTTTTGTAATGTAGTTGTGAGACCTTTCAGACATTAGAATTGTGATTCCATATTTTGATTCTGTATTTTGTGATTGTTTGGTAGAAATACAAGTTAAATGATTTACTGATTGTTATTATTTGCACCACCTAAGAATTCGAGTCAGATTTAAATTTGATACACTAAGTAGTGAACAATTTTGTAAAGACTTGGTATCTATTGACATTTTTAAAATAGTTATTTTGTCAACATAATATGATTTTTTCTTCAATGGATTTATAATTATTTCGGATAGTGTATCCTTCCAGTTCCTGTAAACAAAACGAGGGCTTTGATTTTACCACTTAAATTAAACATAAATCAATTTATAATACAAACTTTATACACAAACGCCAATTATACCTTTATCAGTTTCAAAAAACCTTGTCGCTGAAAGAATCCTGTACTCAGTTGAATATTAGATATTATCAGAAGACATGAATTTCTACAAAAATTTTGAGAAATTCATATATTTAAATCATTATAATAAAAATCATTATTTGTTAAAATATGATTATATTTCTCTATAAAAATAAGTCCTTGTAACTTATAGGACAACCTGTATACTTTTCAGATTTTGTGAGTCGTAAGTTAAATGATGATCATTTGTTTGACAAGGTTATGAAATTTTAAAGATTAACAAAAAATGATAATTCAATATGTAACAGCTTTAAAATATTGATTGATTCATTATTTTGTTTAAATTTATAGTATTATATCGTGTATAAAAATATATAAAATAAATGATATCATCATATGAACATTTATTAAAAGAATTCATTGGTTAATACATATATAATTTATAAGAACTCATAATAACGAACAAAAATAAGGATATAATTTATTTCCATAAGCTGAAGTAACCGTAAAAAAATCTTTTCATAATAAAATAAAGTACTCATTTGAACAATATATACAAATAAAAAATATGAAAATCAATTTAAAGAAATATTTTATTAAATAAAACAATAATATTATTGAAAATACACATCATCTAGTAACTGAGGAGCTGGAGAGGGTGGATCAGACAGCTGATCCTCAAGAAAACAAATTATATCAAGAGCATCAGAATTTGTGAAAATCATAGATTCCGTATATGGATGGACAGTTTCTTTTGGTGACCTAAATCAAAAGTCATCATCCAGATTTTTATCTAAAAAATTTCATTTGAAAATATAAAGATATAAAACTAACGTACTTTTTATTTTAACGTTCTCGTAACTAAAAAGGTAGTCTAAAAATTTATTTTAATTATTAATACATTTTTTTAATGTACATACTCAGGAGTGACATTAAAATTTTAAGACAATCAAGTATCTTTTAACAGATATATTTAATAATCTAATTTATTAAATATCAACATGAGAAGTCTTCCCCATTTGTTAAAAATAACTTCATTTAACAATGAAAGCATAGTGATATTCTTAACAACTTGGAATTGTACAGAATGGAAAATGTATGAAGTCTCAAGGTTTCGTTTGAAGTAATATATTAAATATTCATATTGCATATAATATATTATATCCTGTGTGTTTGGTGTGTTATTCATTATAAAATTTTCTTAAGAAACCAAACAATCAATGTCGAACTTTATTTTGAACAACTCAAGTGAGTAAACACTGTAATCCAAGTGAAAAGAACCAATAAGAAGCAGATAATTTTACAGCATGACAATACACGTCTCATGTCACCACATTGATAAAGTTGGATATTTAATACCTTTGTTGATAACTCTTCCCCATCTCCCGTAATCGCCCGACTTAGCCCCAACAGATTTCATCTGTTCCGCTTCATTTGAACTATCTTTCTGGTCTCACTTTTGTATACGAAAGAAAAACAACGTGGAGTGAAGAATTTTTCGACCCAAAATCATCATGCTTCTTCAAACATAAGACTTACAAACCTCCAGAAGGGTGGAAGGAGGAAATCGATTGTGGTGAAGAATATCTTACTGAGATATTTGTATTTACTAATGATTTAATAAATTCTGTTAATATTAATCGGTTTATAATCAGAACATCGTCATTTTTGGAATAGATTTTTTAAGTGATAAGACAAATAATATTTGAAAAAATTTTCTCAGACCTGGAAATTCCTTTTTTATTAAATTTTAAAAAAAGGTTAAAATAATTAAAAAATTCCCCAGACTTGATTAGCCTCCTCATAAATTCATTCTGTTATCTGGAATTTTTTGCATGGTTTTATTCTTGATCAGTGTGCATTTTTCATAATAGTAAAAACCCGCACGGAATTATGCACCAACCAAATATATAAATATATATATCTTGAATATTAACAAATATTTAAATAAATTATTCTTCACAATATTTAACGAAGTTACTATTTTTATAGTAATTAGTAAAATGAAAACCAAATATTTCTTTAACTATCAAGATAAAAGTGTTGGTTTTTCATAAATAAGAGAGTTGCTGCCGAATATTAAAAGACATCATGAAACAAATTATACCGACAAAATGATATTATTTAAAATTCAAAGAGGAAAATAATTGAAGTAATTGAAGAGAAGTTTATAATCGTAATAAAATATTCATTAAATACAAATTATTCAATGAGATAGAGATGCCGTGACACTAAACGATGTTAAAGTCTGAAAGAAAAACTTTTTCTAAGATTTCTTTTATTATTTTATTGTCAAAAATAGTTCTATAAATGAGACAAGTCTCATAAGATAATATTTACCTAATAATTTTATAAAATTATATAACGAATAAATTCTACTTTCCTGTAACCAAAAAATATTTGCAAGATAAGCTTTAAATATCAATAAAATAAATAGTTGTTTCAAGTAATAAATATACAGGGTGCGTCAACTATTTGAGGAAAAAAATTGATATTAAAGGTAGGTAATATTTTTAATGAAAAGAATGTATATTTTTAATCAATATTAGAAACTTTATTTGTTTTAAGCACACAAGTTTTATTTATTCAATAAAATCGCCATCAGTGTCAATTACAGCTTCAAGACGGCTTCAGAAAAGCTTACAAGTCACGATCAAATGGTTTTTGTTCATAATTATCATAGCAGAACTTATAGAAGCCCGTAATGAATTTTGATATTATGAGGATGTTTTTTAGTCTCCTTCTATACAACGCCCCATACCTTCTTGTCACCTGATGTAAACTATACAAACCACCACGTGGATTTTTCCTTGTTTATCTTGTTTGTCTCTTCACCTGCTCTATACAAAATGAATATGTTTTCCAATAATGTGGAAAAATTACTAAAAACTCACATTTTGTAGTCATATTTGAAGATAAAAATAAATTATTAATAAAAAGTGATATAAAAACATTTCTCACTATTAAATTTGAAGGGTTAAGGGAATTTTAAAACTATAAAAAATCATTTATTCATACACAAAATATAAGTTTTAATTAAATCTTAACAAAAAATGAAATGTAAAACATGTAATACTTACTATACTTATGAATTCACCCATAAATATTGATTTCATTAGTGATTTATGTAACTTACATTAATTAATTGTTTTATTTAACACTTTCAGTAATTAATTATTACATATAATGTTGGGTTTTTTACGTTCTCAACACTCAATACGTGGAGAATTGTATTTTTATTTTGAGAACTTTTCCAGATTGAAAGGTGCTAAGTATTTTATGGATACTTAACAATAATTTATTTATGAAATAGTTAATTTAGTATACAAACGTGATAAGTTTTTAAAACTTTATTGTATTTTTAATTAACAAATTAATGGTGATATCTGTTTTCAGTTAGCTATCCGAATATTGAACAGGATATCAAGTTGTTAAGTTAGAAATGTGCATTTTTAAAAAATCCTAATTCTTATACTGAGAGCAACAAATATTTATGTCAATCTAAGACAATTTTCACCAATGTAAAACACTTTTCAGCATCGTTCATGAAGAATGCGGATTACGAGGATAGAGCGTATTCTGATTTTTTCAAAATTTGGAAATTATTTACCACCCAACGAGTTCTACATTCACCTGAATAAGTGGTAGTCCGATGTGGACAAATGAGAACTATATGACGGAAGAAGCAGAATTTTCCAACCATTTTTAAAAATATTTTCCTGACCAACTTGTGGTTGAGCGTTGTCCTGTATAAAAAATATGCTTGTTATATCTATACTCTGTAACTGAATAGCCTGAAGTAGAGATCTAATTATCTGACCAAGATTCAGCACTTCAAAGTAAGCCAAACAATCCATTTCCCACTAGACACACTGCATCGCTTTCATTCTTCGTATTTTCGGGTTTAAGGTCAGAATGGACTTAAAAGAACTGATGTTTTCTCTATGGATTTTCGCAATAGATCCAGTTCTCATCCGACTTAAGGACTGATTTAACGAAAGCACTTTTATTGGATTTGCACAATAATATTTGACTCAAACTTTTGCACTTCATTTTTCACAATTATTTATCTCGCCAATTGAATGTAAATAATTTTCGATGGTCACGTGGCTGTATTTGAACCTATAGTAAGTTCTCAAATAGTATATCGATTATTTGTCTCAATAACGTCTTTTAAGTCATCATCATCATCTACAGTTTGAGGGCGTCGTACATACTGATAATCTCTCACATCTATATTTCTATGTTTAAGTCGTTGAAACCATCTCCTGCATTGAGTATTAGTAATAATAATGTTGTTAAACGGTATGAATCTGTAGCATTCTTTCCTTTTTTTAAAACCATACCACATACAAATGCATTTTTTATTTTTGGTTATTTATATTTCTCAACATATCTTCCAACCAAAAGTGAATGAAATGAAAGATAAAATTTATAAAAAATTAATGAGACAAATATACATAATAAAATTTAAATTGCGCGGCTTTTAGTAGTTTATGCAATAATAATGTTATTTATTAAAACGGGCATTTCTAACTTAACAACCTCATATTACTTTATTATTAAGATATAGATTTTGGAAAATTTAATTTCGAGTAATTATCATAATATTTAATAAATAATTGATATAACTACTTTTCATTATGTAACAATTCCTTTTCCATTTGCTTAGTCGTCAGGTCGGAATGAGAATAAGAGTTATATGCAAAATTTGAAAATGACTGACTTTTGAGATCGAAACTACGTCGACGACATGTTTTATCATCTGGCTTAGTACTGTAAAGAGATTGATATTGAAATTGACGTTCCAATCTCCATTTCTCTGATTGCTGAAGTATGAAGATTTCAATGCATTAAAACAAAAAATAACACCTCCATTTTAATGTAAAAGGTTAAGTATGAAGATAGAAAAATAATAATAATTTTTAAAATCTCTTTAATTTCTTTTAATAACTGCTGTTAATCTCATCTTATTCAATTACCTATCAAAAACAAAACTCTTATTCTTGTGGCTTGTATCACTAAAAAAACAATAATTTTTATGTAAGAAAAGAATATTTTCGTTTCATTTATTGACTATTTATAACTATAAAATGTTAATTGCTATTTTGATAATTACGACTGTGAAACGTTATATTAACCAGTTTCTAATTACAACTGTAAGGCAAACTATCAAAACTGAATCAAAAATATACAAGTCGATCAAATGATAATCTATTTAAAGACTGCGTCCTGGAGTATGAGACTACCTTCAATTGGTTAATTTCTAATCGATATTCCCATAGTTCAGATTTATTTCATTTGCAAAACGAAACCTGGGCAAAGTATATCAAGATAACAGAAAAACCTAAATATACCATAAATTACGATTTGAGTCTTTTAACAATATTACATTTATTGTAATGTTTTTGAAGAAATTGATTGAGGATAGGCCATATAAATTGAAAGCTTATATTTTACGATAATATTGTCAACCGATTTTATTACTGTTAAATAAGCTATATAATATACTAAGCTCTAAAACTATGATAAAATTTAATGTCTTAGTAAAATTCTAAACCCTCCGAAAAACTATTCAAGCCATAAAATAATTGGTTTCAATGACTTAACTGAACTTTATACAAGGCTTGCTGTGGTAGATTTAGAAATTATTATTATCTCGGATGTCAAAATAAGAAGCTTATCTAACAAAAAATATTAATTGTTTAAGCAGACCTGTTTGGCGATATTTTAAAAACTGAATAAAATATGCATCGCGCAGCATTTGAATATATTTATATAAAAAGTTTAATAGGTAAGCATATTTTAGATGATATAGTAATTAGTCTAGGGGATGATGTATCTTTGTATGTCACTATAAAAATTGGTTACTGAATTCAAGAGATCACGCCAATATTGAAGAATCACACGATTGTCATCCAAAAACTGTTATGAATAAGAAACATATCAAATATCTCTCTGATGTGGTATTAGATGACCAATGATTCATTTTGTGTAAAATTTGCCTGACTTTGATCATGTCATCTGAAAGGATCAAATATGTCACGGAAATTAGGTTTGGGATATATGTCGCATTTGTTAACATAAGGTCAAAAATTTAATCTATTAAACTTTTTCAGCAAAATTGAAATGATTCAGAAAAGGAAATATTTTATTTTTGGTACACTTTTATCTTAGGAAGTCAAAGATAAAAGTAATCTACCATTGTATTGATGACATATTTGATTTGGAAGTTTGGATCTGTTTTAATAAGATCTGTTGTGAGGGCTACTTGTCCGATTTAATAATTTTTGAGTCAGAAAACAGTTTATTATTAATTATTCCTTTCTAATTTCACAAGAAGTACATTACATTAATTTCCTTGAATTTTTACTATCATGGGGATTGCTGAAGGAAATTTTTTCTGGGAGCTTAGAGAATGATATCTTAAGTTTAATATAATAATTATATACAATCAACTTTTATCACTTGTGACAATCAGCTTTAAAAATTAATTGATTTCGTTGCGTTCAGTAGTGGATCGAAAATATTATGTATGTATTTATATGAGTGAAAAATTAATGATAAGAAAATTTGATAAAAATGAATAAAATTGTTTTAATTTAAACATTAGACAAGAAATGAAAAATTAACAATTATGTTTTAACAAATAAAATTATAAGAATTCATATATTAAGAAAATAAGTCTTGCTTGAAAACAGGAGTTATATAAGAAAACAAATTATATCTTATATATAAGTAAAATATTATTGTTCAATATTAACGAAATAAATTTAATAATAATAATGATAACAATCACATAAAAGTGTGCCAAGAAATCGAAGTGCTATTTTTCGTCACAATTTATTGTCTTAATTTATTTATATTCACAATTATCATATGTAGAAAAACCAAGGTTAATTTCTTTAAATTCAGATAAAAATCAAATGATATAAAATAAATTTTGATTTGTAAAAATTTATTAAATTATTTGTCATTTGAAATCACTATAATTTGATATATTTTTCTTCAAAACTATAAATTCTATATAAAAATAATTATTAATTTAATTACTTATCTGAAAAATTTGGCATTCGTTTATATTTTGAAAAATATAAAATATATCCAAGATTTTACTGTTTTCCTGTAAATCCTAAATTTAATTTTTCAGGTAAATTGAATTAACTTTATCATGATTCTACATTTTGCTCAAAAAGTGAAACATTTAAATTTTAATGTTATTTTTTTGGAAATTGTTTGATAAAAAATTAAAATTTTAAATGATTTATTGATTTATTATTTATTTATTAATCAATAAGAAAAAAATTAATTACGTTGCAATTTTGCAGCCTAATATGGAAAGCAATTTTTTAAAAGTAAATGATATTAACATAAATATTTCAAAATTGAAGTAAAAATATATTTATTTTCTCAAAAATTAAGTAATATAATAATGAAAAAATCATTTAAATATATAAAATATATTTTTCAAAACCGATCGTTATCCAGAACGATATCTCTAATTAATTATCTTGATATAAATAATTAATATTTTTATTTTTATATCAAACTGGTTTTTAAATTTTTACTGTAAAATATTGTAAATATAATTTTCATACCAATTTTTTATTTTGTATAAATCAATTCAAATAACATTATTTAATAACTAATTATATATCTAATTAATATACTAAAAATGGTGATTGGGTTTCATCCAATATATTTTAAAAATCAGAATTATTTTTATCAAATACACAGTGTCAATTAAGTAGATTTACAACTTTATGAATGAATAGAAAAAGAACTCCTCAATGTAACTTATACACTTTATATTTAAACAGAGATATAAATAGCATGTGTATACAGTCGACTGCCTCTATAAGATACTGTCAGTGGAGTCTACTCCACAGTATCTTATATCGAGAGTTCATTAAATACATTAATTTAATATATTTTTAAATGGAGTCAATGGAGTCTACTCCACAGTATCTTATATCGAGAGTTCATTAAATACATTAATTTAATATATTTTTATATTATAGGGATACATTAAATGATAGTACAAAAAAGGAATAAGTTATTAAAATTTTATTTTATTATTTTCATAAACTTTGGGTAATATTAATCTTTTAATAATAATTTTTCAAATTTTATTCAATATAGAAAAAAATAAAGTTTTGCACCTATAAGATGCAACTGATACCATCACTGTTTTGTAAAGAACTTCAATAGACTGGGGTGTCGCATTTCTTGTTGCGTAGAGAAATCAATGAATTATTCAATAACATCAACATCTTGTAAAAAATTTTATGAATTTTCCTGTTGCACTAAATACAGATGCAGCGTATTTATTGAATCTATGGCATCGGTGTTAGAAATTTTTGGTATGGGATTATCAATAGTTTCAATAACATTATCTCCATAATTGATTTCAACAAGATCAAATTTTGTTGGTCTTTAATAGGATCAATGATATCAGAATCTGTTAAAATTTAACATTTTGCAACTGAGATATTTAAAAAAATGCAAATGTTAATAGACTTATATTGTCCTCAGAAAAACCATAAAATTTAACCATATCAAACAAATTTACAGGGACCTGATTAGAATCAATGAGTGTAAAATATTGAAGCTGATGAAATTTCAAGAGTTTTTAAAAAACCAACATACATAAAGCAATTTTTAATTGTGATAGGTTTTACCATAGACCAAGCATTTCTGAGTATAAATTAAGCATCGAGTAAATAATTTTTAAATTCAGACATTACTAGTGGATATAATACGTGTTTGCAGAAGTTTTTGACGGACAAAAAATGTAGATTATTGATGATTCCCTGAACCATGGGTTGTGTGTTTGATGTATTTGATGACAAAAAGATTAAGTCAATTGATTTCAAGTCAGTAATAGAAGAATGGGCTGGACAATTATCAATAATGAATGCAATCTTCATGTTTTCCGAAGTGAATTTTTGTCTAGCTTTTGTAAATATTGTTCGATGATATTAGACGATATCCAAACTTTTTTATTAGGTTTTTATTGCACTGGGAAATTATCATTATTTTTAATAAAGCAACACAGTTTTTGTGATTTCCCAATGGCCAAAAGAGGTAGCTTTTCATTTCCATCCATATCGTCTGCTAGCAAGAATGTAATTTTAATCTTGATCAGTTTTCCACCTTCGCAATTGTCATTTTATAATTTTCTTAATTAGGTAAAGCTTTCCATCTGCATTAAAGTTATATTTGATAACATACCTTTGAAGAAAGTCGAATTAACGATTTTTTTAATCATTCTTTTGTATATTACTCATTTTCAGATCCAGATTCACCTTGATTAATTTTAAATCTTGCTCAATGTTTAGTTTTAAAACGAGTTAACCAACTATCACTGAACTTGAAAACATCTTCAGAATATCCCAAAGCTTTGATAGATTACTGAGCTTTAATCTCATAGTTGGCCCATCAAGAGAGTATTTTTAAAATTTCCTCCTTTAGTTTTCTTGTAACTGCATAATCTACCAGGAACAGAAAGAAAAAAATTGTAAGCTTTTTCACAAAATTCGATTGGTATATGGTAAATGCATCAATGATTCTAGGTTTCAAATATTGCAATGAAAGAATTTATTGAGTAAACTATCACACAAAATAGTCTGTGGTCTCATGACTTTTATGGACAATCAATAGCTCCTCTTCTGCCAATCAACTTTCCAGGAAAATTTTCCCATATCCATTCTTAAACTGCTGCAAACCAGTGTGCAGCTTTATCAATAAATGTGAGAAATTCCGCACAAAGCTCTACTTTTCTGTCAATATCATCTTCTATAAAAAACTGAGCCAATCTAGGGATGTTCAAAATTCAATGCCTTTTTATGTTTTATGTAAATCATCACATTTATTTGACAGCCGTTTCAGTGATATGTTAGGCTGCAGTTGATTAGTTTCTTCATCTAGAATTTTCCAACTTTTCCTTTGTTGACGTCTATGTTTTGGAGAATCTTTGACACAACGTTTTGAAGAATTTAAATTAAATATTGAATTGATCCTTAGCATACTTGGTGAATCATTAATCATATCCCATTTCCATATTCTTTAAATTGTTTTGGGTGAGTTAAATTTATATTTCAGGTAAAAGATTTTGACTCACTCTTCAATTCAAAGTCTTCCACTTCAAAAATCAATACATAATATAAAATAAATATAATTATTTAAAATTTGAAATTTTACATGTCAGCCTACAAGTTGTAATAGGTCTGCCAAATAAAACTAAATATTCAAAGATTTATTACACTTTAAAGTTGTAAAGCTACTTAATTGACACCACATATATTACTAAATTAATATCAAAGACCTATTTAATATTTATTAAAAATAACATGGTTTAATCAATACAATTTATTTCAGAGATTATAATTTCATCTTTAAATTTTTTATTTTGATTTTTTATAAAAATAAATAACAATAAAGAAATATTTTTGAATTCTCAAACCAACCAAGTTATAATTTACTAATAACAGTATGGATATGTTTTATAATATTGAAAGATAAAGGTCTTACTATATTATTTATGTCTGTTAAGTTAAGTGGTTGATCTTCCTTATTCGATAAAGAACAGTCTGAATATTTGATTGGATCCAATCCAGGTTTCAAGGGTTTTTTTAAAATGGACTTAACTGGTAGTTTATTGTTTATCTGGGATGATTTTGACTGATCATTTGAAATTGAAGCCATTCCACTGTCCTTTGAATCCGTTCTATCACTACTGGATAAACTAATATTAGTTTGCTCTGTTACTAATGCGTTTTCTAATTGCTTTAGAATTCCATCTCTTATTTCCTAAAAAAAGCAATTTTAAAAAAATTTCAAGTTAAATTTTACATAGTTCCTCATTATTAAATGATATAGAATTTAAACTAAGCTTCATAATTTTTTAAAATTATAAATCGAATAATTTAATAATCAATTTAATATTATAAAATCATTATAAAGGGTGTCTCAAAAATCACGCAAGATTTGAATTAAATAAAAAACACCGTTTTTTTTCATTAAACTGTTAA
>JBBMKC010209298.1:0-13207 GCA_037834085.1 Bipalium vagum
AAATTTGCATGGACGTAAGGTGTTGCTATCGATTTTCTGGGATCAAAAGGGCATTATTTATTATGAAATTTTGAAAATTAATGAAAGGGTTGATGCTAAACGTTACCAATTGCAGTTAACAAAAATGAGACAAGCGTTGCACGAACAACGACCAGAATATGCCCATAGACATGAGACGGTGTTATCACAGCACGATAATGCGAGACCACACGTCTCAATTTTAGTGAAAGACACGATTGCAGAATTTGAATGGGAAGTTTTACCTCACTCGCCATATTCACCAGAAATCGCACCATGTGATTACCACCTTTTCCGCTCAATGCAGTAAGGATTTTCTGAACAGCGCTTCCTTAATGATGAAGATGTTAAGCAGTGGCTTGACTGGTGGAAAAATTTCAAAAAAGAATTTTTTAATCGTGGAATACATATGTTGCATGAAAAATGGGAAAATGTTGTAAAGAATAATGGACAATATTTTGCTTGACATCTCATGTAAAAATATATGTATATTGAGTTTTTATTTAACTTTTTTATTTTCTTTAAAAAACAACGAGAATTAATGCAACTACCCAATAGTTTCTTTGAAAACATTTAAACCAAAATTGAATTTTATACGTCCAAGACTGGTTGCGTTATTGTCTGTTTTTCTATCGGATAATTGACAACTTTGTTCCGCCAGAGAGCTTTTGTTTCTGTCCACTGTATTCTTTTCACTTCCAATATTCTTAAAATGTCAAATGGGATTCTCATGCTTTCCAGTTTTATTTCCTATCCATCTGAAAAATTTACCCATTTATTTATAGGCCTCAGCCATAACTTTCTCTTTTATGATCCTGTTACTTATTGATATTTTCTAACATATAATTGAAAAATTATATTCCATTTTAAAAAATCTTCTACACTTAATTTAATATTCTATTTAAAATTAATAATCCTTTTAATTATAAATTATTTAATAAATTTAGTTTGAAATGTGTCAACAAAATATTTTGATTATTTAAACAAATGTTTTTTTAAATTAGAGTTATATATTAGAGTTATATTGATATAAAACAACCAAAATCAGCATAACAGCTTCTTATATCTTGGGAAATTAATTTCTGTAATTAAAATTATAAAAATTCTTAAAAATGCGGGGAAATTTGTGTCGCACTCTATTTGTAAGATTTTAAAAAATTAAAACAGATATTTAAAAAAGCACATAATAAAGGGTGGTCAAGGTTTAATTGCGCATTGTTTAAATAGCTCTTGTGTTAAATATATTAAATTTCTTTATTTTTTTGAATATTATAGATCAACTATATCAATTTAACGATTTACAAGTTAAGTTTTTAAATTGCTATCAAGATGAAGTGAAAAAAGTGTGAAGATGAAGCCAAGAGAATTATTCAGTTTTTCGTGACCAATAATGGAGATCGAAAGATAACGATTAAGCACTTCGTAAATGAAGGATGCAAAAGGTGAACAATTCAGCAAGTGGTGAAACGTTATTTTGATACTGATAAAGTTAGATACTCTGAGAAATCAGGTCCACAACCACCAATGTTAACTGCTAAACAGCTGAAGATGACAAGAATCATTATATGCGCAATCCAAACATCAGTAAACGTTCAACAGCTACTAAATTCGAAATTTCAAAAACTAGTGTAGCGAATGTGAAGAAGAAATTGAGAATCAAATCTAAGAAGAAGATTACTGGTCAAAAATATGTGAAAGATCAAACGGAACGGGCTGAAAGATCACTTAGAAAACTGTACAACTGTCGATTCCGTCTGGCGGTAATAAGTTTTTCGTTATAGATGATGAAACATACTGTCCAGTTGATCCATCTCAGGTGCCAGGTAATAAATATTATAACATATTCAGCGATTATGAGATTGATAATGAATTTAAAACAAAGAGAAAATCTTGTTCTATCCTAAATATTTGGTATGACAGGCGATTGCGCAGGATGATTAAATTTCAGAACCTTATATCACGCCTGGAACGATTAACAAGCAAGTTTATCTCGAAGAATGTGTCAAGAAGCATTTAGTTCCATTTATAAACAAATTGAAATAAGATCACGACGTAATCTTCTGGCCAGATATGGCTACGCCACATTATGCTACAATTGTGTGCAATTATCTAAATGAACATAACATTGATTTTATAACCAAAGAGAGAAATGCACCAGCTGTACCTAACCATAGAATGTTTCTGAGCATTGTACAAGAGAAGGTACAAAGAATTGAACAATGAATGTGATACAATTTGCAAATTTAAGAATGCTTGGGTGAAGATTTCAAAGAAAGTAACCCAGAAAAGCGATGCTAATCTGTTTACAAATTTCAATCATAATTTGTACACTCGTGGCTATAAATGATTGTAGTTTTATTGAATTTAAATATAAATATTTGTGTTCTTTGTATTTCCAAAACAAGTTTTAAAAAATTTCATTCAGTTCAAATTTTATTTACCTTTGAACATCGCGCAATTGAACTTTGACCACCCTTTAAATTAATAATATAAATAAATATTCTTAAAGTTCAAAAATGAAAGATTATTGCAACATAAAATTCTTACAAATGAGATTTTTTTTCATTTATCAAATATGATTTTAATTACTGCCGTGAAATAATGTTGATCCTGATATTATTTCAGAGATCTTCTAAACAGATATCAAAACAAATATGAAAATATGGAAAACATTATTTCCATTGAAAAATAAATACTGTTTGATCGTGAAATTTCTGATTTTAATCAAATTTCATTATTGTCTAATTCACAGGGATTCCCTATGAAATCTCATATTTGAATATGTAGTCTTTTCTCCCAATATTTGGAAAAAACATTTAGATTAAGTCTGGTGATAATAATAATGATAATAATTAAAATTGATAAATTATTAATCTTCACAATTAACCATTGAAAATAAGACTTTAATAACAATAAAAAAAATAATTTATTTGCAAAATTATTTTTCAATATTCTTTTTTTCTTTAATTTTTTTTTATTATTTTTCCAATTTCAAATAAATATTCAACTAGAATTTAAATTTCTTTGCCATTGTTCGCGCCCCGCCCCGTCCTCCCCCCAACCAAAAAAAGTTTAAATCACACATTTGTTTTCTTATTTGGCAAGCTGGATTTGCGTTTGCACAAAGGATAAACGGCAAAATCTTTTTGGCTCCTGTTCAACTTCCTAAATGGACAGATGATATTGACAAAGTTATTGCGATATCGTTGATCCATAATACAATACATGCAGAAATTAGCGATCGTACGGACAATTGTCATGAGGTCCAACAAGTCTCCGAGAGGATTGTATATTTCAGCAAAAAACAATGTATCAAAAGCGCTAATGAAAATGAAAATACCTTGCGGAGATTCCAGAAAAATAAATAAAACCACCAGAGCAATCAATGTTGAAGTTGTATTGCTTATTCGACGGTGTTTCCCAAGTGATTTTCCTAATGAAATAAAACGTCTCAATTCGTACGTAATTGCTCCTGCTAAGACCGACAGAGTTATAGAAGGAATGATTTTGATGATCAAAGCTTGAATGCCAATTAAATAATGTTTAGACATTTTTATGGAATATACAATTCCAAAAACAGGATCAGGATATGAACTAAGGTTTATTGTGAAATAGTTTAATATACTTATCAAACAAGTACCAATCAGCACAGACCAAGATAAAACTCGAACCTGCTTCCAAGCAATAACGATGTTGAAATTTAGACATCTTAAGCATTTTAATCTGAAACAAGAGAGCATTATTGTCATCCAATTACTTGAACAGTGAGTTAGGTTAATTATGATAATATAAACGATAAGGAAATACGTTGCCCACTTTTGAACAATGCCTCGAAAAATATCACAGGGATATGCAATGTGGAAATATATCACGTAAGGTACATATATTAGCATTGTTAGAATATCCATGATACCGATTCTTGTTAACATATATGTTGTTGGTGTCAACATGTTTTTGATATTAAGAATGACGACATTAAAAATTGACAAAATCAATCCTACGCTCAAAGAGGACAAAGAGACAATTGGATGATGGACATGGTAAACTTCCGACATCATTGAAATGGCTCTACTGGACTGGTAGTGGAACGTTTCATTTTCAGTATTGTTTAAGCATTTTAGACCCATTGATAGTAGAAAGCCCACAGTGAACGCTGTTTTTATCTTCCAAAGAATATTTTTTGACCAATCATATTAAGGATTGAGAATGGCATATTTAACATCATTTTTAATGGTGTTGGTAATAGCAAATTATATACCAAATTTGTTTTCTTTTTCTTTTATCAAAATATTTTTATTATCAATGATTAATGCAAACAGGTACAATATAAAATAATATATATAAAAAACTATATAGCTTTGAAAGTGAATTAAATTTTGGTCTTTTTAAAGATATTTATGCGCCGATTTTTTAAAATTTTTTTGAAAATATTTAAATTAAAAATTAATTAATTTTTAAGAAAATCTTTTACACGCGTTAGTTTTTTCACCGTGTCTTGTATAAATGGAAAAGTTATTCAATATTTTTTTCTCAAAAAA
The DNA here is from genome assembly GCA_037834085.1 of Bipalium vagum. Lineage (NCBI taxonomy): Eukaryota > Metazoa > Platyhelminthes > Tricladida > Geoplanidae > Bipalium > Bipalium vagum. The sequence continues at coordinate 4,557 of JBBMKC010209298.1, forward strand.
ATATTATATTTGTTGGTCTGCTAAAGGCACTACTCTGAAAGACTACGGTATGGTCTGAACGAATTAATAATTATAAAAATTAAAATTAAAAATAAATAAATATATATATATATAAATAAATAATAATAATAGTTTTTTCAATTTGGGAAGAATATGTTAGATCCATACATTTTGACCGTGTTAATAATTGACTAAATAATTTTAGAAGGACAATCAAAATACGGTGATAATGTTTAGGATTATCGGGAACGAATAAAGGAAATTATTTGTGCAAAATTAATTTAATTTTTACAACCTAAATTAACAAAATTGAAAAAATTAACAGAAGAAATTCAGATAGACAAAGTGAAAGGTTGATCATTGTTTTAGAGTTACCAGTCTGAAATTGATGCAAGAAAGACATGTAAGTTCTTATTTTCTATTTTATTTTGGCATTTTTTAAGGAAAAAAAAGATTTTTTATATTTTTTTATATATAAGTTAAATTTTATAAAAATAAAAAAATCGTTTCAATAAAATTCTTGACATTATAAAATCATTTTTATCCTTGGTAATTTAGCTGATGAAATAGAATATTTATACAACGGTAAATTTTTAATCTTTAAATTAATGCTCCATAAATAGCGAAAATATAAACAAAATATTTACAATATTAAATACGGAATTCGGAATTAATTTTTAGAAAATAATTTTTGATTTTTTCTGGTCATTTTTTTAATAATTAATATTTTTAAAAATGATCAGATTTTCAATTTTTCGCAACAAAGTCTAAAATATCCAATTTGAAATATGTTATATCTATGTAACTTTAAGCTAGCAATTTTCGCTGACCCCTCATTTAGTTATTAACGTATTCTTACAGTGCTCAATCAAAATAACCCAAAAGACTTTAAAATATTTGAATAAATCTCAGTAATTAAAAATACTCTCAATCTAGAAATAATCTAATCAATTTCTCAAATGAACAATGTCTTCACGTTAATTGTTGTAATAAAATAGTTAATAATATTCACACAAAACAAACAATTGGTCCACTGAAATAAAACGATTGCAATATTAACAAAAAATAAACTTTTAAATCGTTATAAATTAAAATGGTATTCAAGTGATTGCGTAGAAACAATACTAATGTCATAAATGAGTAGAAATAAAAATTTTTAAAATGCTCCCGCCCTTGGTGAACAGTGGGTCCCCGGGTCTTTAGATAGACTCTGAACGGTCACCTATGAAGTCTGTAGCTCGACAGTACCCATCTAATAATCGTTTCTCGTTTTAAAAATAAACATTTAACAAAATCTGGAATTTTTCTGAAATAACAAAATTTTTCTTTCTTCAACAAATAATTTTTCCCTTCTAAAAAAAATTCTCTGTTCCTGTCAGTAGAGAACTGTCTTTTAAAGATTGACCAACAACCTCCAATCTCCAAGCATATAATTATCACCCTGTCCATAACAGTTACCTAACACCAGGCATGTCAAACTCAGAGTCCCATGAGGGCCATAGGAATCAGTTTTTGGTATCATGAGGGCTGCACTTCTACAATGTAATTAAAGTCGTTAAATAAAAATTATTGCAGAAAATTTTTCTTTTATTGATAATTTAAAAACATGCAATCGTTTGGTCATATTAAAGAATGCAAACACAAAAGTGCATGTATTTAAAAAAATATACAAAGGAAATTGACATGAGATATAAATTTGTTCTTTATTTAACATACGGAAAATTTAAAATGCAACATAAATGGCCTGAATGCATTTGAATACAACATCAACAAGTGTAATACAAATAAATTTCAATACAACATTATTGAACATGAAATAAATGATGTTATTCATGATCTACAAGCATCCAATAAAGAAGAAATAGACAGTTCTGATGAAGATACAAGTTCGATTCAAAAAGATGATATTTATCGAATTTTGTATGATTTTAAAAAATATGCTACTGAATACTGCCCTGATAATTTAAACGGTATATACTTGCTGGAAAATACGCTCATGCAGTCGGTCAAGCCACCAAATGAAAATATATTAAGATATTTCTTGAAATAAATGTTTGACATACCAATTTTGCTTTTAATTTTATTATTCTTTACATTTTTTCAGAAAAGTGACCACCTCTCAAAATGTGACCAGTACTTTAAAAATTTGTCACTTTTGTGGGCCCACTGTATATCAAAAACATCAAAGAATTTTAAATATCATTTTTATATACGGTTATTGGATTTGTAGGTGAATTTAACTTGTAATCTAGTAAAATACACTTATAATTTATCAATTATAATTTTTCATGTTTGGGTTTTTTCTTCCAGGACATTTAGTAATAATCGGAACTTGAATATTTGATTTACACAGATGATTGATTGTATTCTTGATAAACATTCTATTTTATTAAACTACCTATGCACTATTAATATTCGATATCTTCTTCATATAAGGCTATCTGTATATTTTAAATATCCATAAATTAATCATTAAATAAAATAAATGGCTTGATTATCAGTCTTTATCATTGATATCTGATGAGAGGGCCTAAGATAACAAACTGCCTATTATAGAGATAACGAAATCTATTTCAAAGCTACAAGTGTGACTCTTTCACATTCATACCTTCGTCTCATAATTATACAGCTAAATTTTTCATAAAGATGAGTTTATGTGCTTTTATGTGCCAAAAAACAGTGTTTAGTTATACAAGTGAAAGGATACAAATGGTTTATAAAAATAATTTGATATCATTACAAACTTGTAACCAACAACATAAGGAGTCCTAGGCTGTCAAATCAAAAGGAAAATGAAAAATTATAGGTATTGCTACCGCACAATAAATTAATAATTTCAAATACAAGACGACTTCGATTTATTTAGAAGATACGTTCCAGAAAAGTATTACGCAAACCAAAAAAACATTTTTCATAATTAAGAATACTATTAAAATAACGGTAAAACTCGAAAAACCATATGTAGTTAACCCCCTTTAAATTACCACTTTTGGGACCGACCATAAATGCGGTAATCTGAAGGGGTAGTAAATTAAAGAAGTAAGCATTGTGATTATATAACAATAAAATTACACAATCTTTTTTCTAATTCAAAAAAGCTTAAGAATAAATAGAAATAAGACTAACACGGATGAAATTTATTTAATATTACAAAATCATTTCCTTTAGTGAATTTTGTATTTAAGATATTCTTTTTCCTCCAATTTATCAAAATCTGTTCTTTAATTTCTCTCATATTTGTTCTTCAAACTTTGGCTTGTTACAAAATATTGACCATAAGGTCAACTTTAATTTCGTCAACTTTAATTTCCCTGGAAACGATTGAGTCTGTATTTAAGTATATCAGCTCCATTTTTGATAATTGAATGTTTGAGAAGTTAATGGTTGTATTTTCTATATTAAATCAATCATAACCATTTTTTCATTAGATCTTTTAACTTGAAGTGTTTAGCTTTGACTTCTTTTATTTTATATTTTGATTCATTCATAATACAACTAATGAATATTTTGAAATAATTTTGACCAGTTAATGTGAACAAATTTTGCCCGATATTAAATAATTTACTCGTTATTATTTTCTTTTCTCAGTACCTCTATTTATTTATTATGAATTTTCAAACAATCTTCCAATGCCAAGAAATCTAGCATTTTCAATTTACTAATGAATTTTGATGTCAATTTTCAAAATCTACACTTAATTATTTAATCTAAGTGCAAATTAGTTTTTTTCTAATTTCACATAAATTTTTCAGTATTCCAAAAAAGCGTTTCTTAACAAATATTTCTGAAAATTCAAAATTTTATTTATAATACTATCTTGATACATTTTTCGAGCTTTTCATTCAGATCTTCTTCAGTCAATCTGATAATGCAATAAGGAAAGAAACATCTGTGAATCATTACTAATCAAAACATTGAAACCAGAAATTAACTTACAAAGCAGAAATCAAGGGATATATAAATAATTTTAACATTAATTAATTGAAACATTTAAACTTATTAATAAAGTATTCATGTAAAAAGTGTAAAAATGAAAATCTAACCTGAAGAAAGGTATTAATTTCTTGATAAAGATTTAACATTAAAATAAAACTGAATTTAATTTTAAAATATTTAAATATGAAATAATTTTTAAATCAGGAAACACCTGCATTAATTTTAATAATTTCTTGGCACGATATAAAAAATATCAATTGAAACCATTTCATTTTTGCAAACAATTATATGTGTTAAGTGTTTTTGGTTTCTTAACGAAGTAATTATTGATTTTTGAAGAAAATAATTAAAACACTGTACGATGAATTTCTTAAATAATTTATTATTTAATGTTAATATCAATTTGTGCTACCATTCAGGTATAATTATGATTTCAGTAAAACTGGTTAGAAATCAAATTTGATATAATCATTAATAAAAGTATTTAGAGAAAAAATAAAATGGCAGTGTGAAATATTTAAGCCTAAGAAATATGTTAGAGAAGCCAATTTGTGCTAATCAACCCACAGGAATTTTTATCGTTTGGTTGATAATTCGTGTGATTTATCTTTCTTCTATCGAAAAAAAAATATCCTCACAATTTACCAAATTTTCTTGTCTTTTGAATTGTAAAATTTAGTTCTGATAATTTTTCAATACATGATTTTGAATTAACTATTTGATGTCTCGGTAAATTTTTTTATTATATCATTTCATTCGACAATAATTATTCAACTCTACAAATTTAAACTTTTTTGTATCGCAGACCGCATTATGATAATATAGTGTATTTTTTGCAGCTGATTACGAATATGAAGTCATTTTCATGTAGGACATCTGATTCAGGCAAAAATATATTTTAAAAAATAATAAGAAAAACTCTTAATCCTAACAAAAATTGATTTTGCTTACAATTAAACTTTTTCTTATGAGCTTTTCTAACATAAATTGTTATGGCATTGTTACGCTTTAGGAGCCAGTAGTAGTCTGCCATCATGCTGACATTCCATCTGCTCTGATAACTATCCTCCATAATGGATATGATGGAAATGTTCACTCCAAGGTTTCTAGGAAAATAATCCAGGTGGGAGTTTAAGAAATGCATTTTTATATTCATTCGACATCCTAGGACTTGAAAATCTTAGATCATATTCCTGAATAAATTTTCTTGATAATCCAACTGTTGGTTTCTATAAATTATGCACTACCTGAACAAATGAATTCCAAGCCTTAAGTTCTATCGGATTCAACTTGGAAGAAAAGTTTGTATCTTTAATCAATTACCGAATTTGAGGACCTATGAAAATACCCTTTTCAACTTCGCATCACTTATTTATGGAAATTTGTTGGTTATGTATGCATATAAGGCACCATTTTTATTTATGTTCTTTATAAACTTCTTCATGATGCCTAACTTGATATGTATAGAGGTAACAAAACCTTTTAACTCTCAATGTCAATGTTTTCTTGAGAAATGCTCAGAGTCTGCTCTACTGTCTCACAGTCACAGAAAACATAAGAATTATGAATAACCACTTTGAAGGCCTATCAAAATCGAGATGATTTTCAAATCGACACAGATCAGCCATTTATGTTCTTTGTACTAATTCAGCGACAACAAGTTTTGTAAATTTGCATAACTTTCTTTTAGTGAATGCACAATTGGAAGTGCTGAAACTTTGTTGCCATTGAAGATAAGAAAAGTTTTTAAACTGCGCTTTGAAGAATCAATAAACATTCTTCATTCAGCAGCATTGTAATCCTAACCCATATACCATACTAGTCCGTAAATGTCACAACAATAGACCATTTCACAACCTCGAAATCGGTATCACAATATAATAGTACCTTTCATCAATAAATTTCTCTCTTGAAGTCTTGTTTTTGAGAGTTCTAAATCTCTTATGAGGTCATTACGTTTGTCTTGTGTAAATAACTTTGGAAGTTGTTCTTCATGAGGTTTGTATTCATCACTACTAGTATTGTCTTCGTCATCATCATTCTGGTATAGTTCAGGTAGGCCCAGAAGTGGTTTCGGAAAAGGCAGATTATCTGAATGCTTAATTGGTTGCATGTCTAAAGGAATGTCTGAGTATAATTTTTTTATGTGTTTTTATTTTTCTTGTTCATACCAGTCACTTTAGTCATGCAAAAGTAGCAGTCTATTGATCGATTGGTAGGAACTCTCTAGATCACTGGCAATACAAACGGGATACATTTCCTTTTTCCAGAATATCATCCTGTCAAGGAGGTAGAACACGATATACAAATTATGTAAGGCGCCCATTTTATATCCTGCTCTCCCACTTTACATAAAAATGTCTAATTTCGGTCGTTAGCTTTTTTTAGTCTGCTGTTGTGAAGGAACCACAAACATAACACAAATTTTTAGGTTTATTCCAGCAGTTTCTTAGCATTTTCAATAAGTGTTCATTAATAAAGAATATTTAAACATATCAGGTAACGAACTAAGTTTATTAGTTTTTTAATTAAAAACTAAACTAAGACTGAAGTTAAATTTAATTTATTAACCATAAAAAGTTAATAAACAATTAATCATCCAGATATTCCCCATCTTTTTCTATTACTGCCTCCTATCTATTCAGAAGTTTATTGATTCCAGCATTAAAGAGATCTCGATCTTTTGAAAGAAAGAAAGAAAGTACTTCATTCTTTATACCTTCGGAACTCTTAAAATTTTTACCAATCAAGTGTTACCCATCTGATGGGGCGATATCGGGACTATATGGCGGATATCCCATTAGAGTCCAGTTCAATTCCTGAATAATCTTCAATGTCTTCATTGATTTGTGAGGCTTGGCATTATCTTGGTCGAAAATCACTTGTTTTCGGTTTATCAAACTGCTCCGGTTTTCCTTCATAATGACATGAACTCTTCATAGAATGCCACAATAGACATCAGAATTAATGGTTTTCCCAGATTTTAAAAAATCCTGATAAATAATTCCACGAGAATCCCAATAAGTGCATAAAAGAACCTTGTTTCGTGTAAGGTTGCGTTTTTCAAATTTTGTGGAGGCTCTCCTTTCAACGACCACGATCTTCGTCTGGTTATGTTGTCATGATAGATCCACTTTTCATCGCAAGTGACTATCCGGTCGAGAAAAGGATCATTTCAGTTTCTTTTGAGAATTCTTGAACAAATTTCAGTGCGATCCAACTTGTTTATTTCAGTTAGTTGGTGGGGAACACATTTTTCGAGTTTACAAGTGAATCCTAACGCTTATCCTTTCTTATGGCTGTATCGCTTATATTTAACTCCGAAGCGATATTTTTAGCACTAATTGATCTGGTTTGTTCAAGAAGATCCATAATTTGATAATCCTCCAACTCTTTTGGACTTCCAAACGTCTCTTTGTCTTCCAATGAAAAATCGCCACTATTGAATTTTTTGAACCAATTTAAAACTCACATGTTTTAGCAGCAAACTAAAACAAAGAAAATTTTGTATATAAATGAATCCCAGGGGCTCAAATTTGAACAACTGAAAAAACGAAAAGAACATAGTTCGTTACCTGATTTGTATTAAGTTTTATGGTAATTTATATTTAATTTTTTTCATGATCTATTTGTGTCACGATTATAAACTGTATAACAAAAGTCATGATTTTAAAACTACTTTCAGATAAATATAGATATAAGGTTGTCCAGTATGAAATGTCGTATTTTTAGTAGTCAATAAAATAAGTCATAAAAATCGGGGAAATAAAATTTATTAATTAAAATATTTTCCATTACAGTTTAAACATTTTTGCCAACGAGATAATAATTTATTTATTCCATCCTTATAAAATTCCTGACTTCTAGATTCAAAAAACCTGGCTATGTCTTGTTGAATGGAACCTTGATCGCGGAAACGTTTATCGACCAGAAATGCATCCATATGCTTGAACAGATTATCATCTGTTGGGGAAAGATCTGGGGAATAAGCTGGGTGAGGCAAAATTTCATACTTCAATTCATGCAATTTTTGTACAGTCATTTTAGAGACATGCGGTCTTGCATTATCATGAAGCAAAATTTGGCCCTTTCGATTTACCAGCCCTGGTTGTGAGTCAAGCAACTTTCTGTGCATAGTCTCTATTTGTTGACAGTATGACTGTGCAGTAATTGTCTCACTAAACAAGATTTTCGATTAATATTTATCGAATAATTTAATTTTGAAAATTTAGATTAAAAAAACGACATTTCATACTGGACAACCTAATATCTACGATACATCAGTGTTGAATTAAAAATCAATTTTTCATTGAGATATTTTATTATTATTAATTATTTCAACGTTATATATTGTGTTTTCATAAGGAAATCATAGATGTTAGTGCGTTGTATAAAGTACTTCTTTTAAGAAAATTTCACGTAAATATTACTAGAATTAATATAAAAAATAAATTACCACACTTAATTATCACTTATTCCTTATAATAAACAATACAGTGCACAACGGTTACATCGTAGCAAATTTTAAAAAATAGCCGAAATTGTCGAATACATCGAACAATTTTCTGCTTTTTATAAGTCAGAAATAGCGTTTTAAAAATGAATGTCAGCATAAAAAATTTTTTATTTAAAATTTAATTAATTTCACTATTTAATTTTGTTTAGAAATTAAATATTCCCTATAAAATTTATAAAATTTTAATGAAAAATATGCT
>JBBMKC010209309.1:0-13207 GCA_037834085.1 Bipalium vagum
AATAATAATAATAATAATAATAATAATAATAATAATAATAATAATAATAATAATAATAATAATAATAATAATCAAACAATCTCATTATTTATTAACAAAAAATACATTGTCACAAATGTCCATCCATGTCATTATCTTAATATCTGTTTTACTTCTGAAATAATTTATCAACGACACGACGACCTTTATCAACTAGAGTTTGCAAAATCTTGATGTTTTCAGGATTTTTTGCAGCAATGGGTCTTCCTTCTCGTAGGTCATCTTTCTGTCCTTCCATCAAAATCTTTTATCCATTCATAAATTAATGCTCTGTAAAGTGAATAGTTTCAATAAACGTTCTGCACTGCATCAATAGTGAAGTAGAAATCAAGTCTAGTTAAAAATTTTGAAATTTCTAATTTTAAATTGTTGTCAAGGCAACCAGATAATGAAATATTGGGTTGTTCGGAAAGTCACTTCGCATTTTTAGTCAAAAGTAACACCAACAGTTTTATTAGTAATAAATATTTAAATCAATGATGTATTGTCCTTGTTGTTCCAAGACTGCTGCCTTCTACCTGCCCATATATATTATGTATTATATTTATTTATTATCCGACTTGTTGAACTTTTAGTGATAATAGACAATTTATATTTGATAATCGAATAAGTGAAAAAATAATTTTCAGGTAATTTTTTTCTTAATTTATTTTCATCATCATTTTTAAATTAAGATAAAAACTTTCTTAAAAATAGACATAATTGATTTTTGCTTTTTGCCATGAATAAACAGTTTGAAATGTTTACTGATTTCATAATACTGTCTGAATTGTGTTTTGAACTAATCTTTGAATGGATTCTCCACTAATGATGCTTAAAACAAGCATGGTTGAATATATAATAGAAAAGGCTAAAAAGAAGTGCAAACAATAGAAGAAAAGGTAACATAAATCAAAACAATGTCTAGACAAAACATTATATCTTTCACAATACAAACAGTACTTGTCGAGAACTAATAAAAGGAAAGCAAAGAGCCAAACTGTTAATAATGCCTAATTTAGCGTGTTTAATTAATATCAAAATTAAAACAATCAATTATTATTTAGGATAATCGATATATTTTTCATTTTCTCATGAAATTTAACTTTCAACATAAAAGTTGTTTTTTGTTAAAAGAAAATTATTTTCTTTAATAAAATAAATCGATATAATTTAATTTATTATATTCACAATCAATAATGGTGATAAATTTATTTCATTGACTCCAACGATCAATTCTAGAGCAAAACTGAGGTACACATTCAACGACTCCAATGTGGGAGGGCGCAGAGAATGTTCAGTCATTTGTCTGTGAAAACATTCACTTTAAGAAAATATTTTTTTAATGAAAAAATTATAAAATATTCATTTGCATTTATAATTTTTGTCTGCAATTTATAATTTATGTATTCATAAGATGGTTTTATATTAAATATTTTACAATCATTATTATTATTAACATTAATTAAAATAATAATATTAATTATCATAAAATTAATTATAATAGTAATATTAATAATGATATATTAATTTTAATAATATTTTAATAATTTTGAATATTTAATATAATTTTTTTAATATAAATTTATTAATCAATTTTTTTTATCATTATTTAATTGACTTAACAATATTATTAATTGTTTTATTTCAAAAATATTACCACCATTAATATATTAATATTAATTAAAATAATAATAATAGTAATATTAATATTAATTATAGTAATAATATATTAATTTTAATAATAATTTTGTAATACTTTTGAATATTTAATATATTTTTTTATCAATTTTTTTTAGGATTATTTAATCGATTCAACAATATTATTAATTTTTTATTTCATAAATATTAATACATTAATATATTAATATTAATTATAATAATAGTAATAATAATAATATTAATTATAGTAATATTAATATTAATTATAACAACAATAATATTAATTATAGTAATAACATTTTAATTTTAATAATATTTTAATAATTTTGAATATTTAATAAAAAATTTTTATCAAATTTATTTTTAGGATTATTTAATCGATTTAGAATTATTATTAATTTTTTATTTCATAAATATTCATTCATTTTCATAAATTTCACATTTATTCATTGTTTTAAATAAATTTAAAATTAGAATTTTTACCAATTTTAATAACAAACATAATATTACCATTGGAAATCGATATGAAATTGTTTAAAAGTAGGTTTTTAATAATTCGGTTCGATTCAAACAATTTCTAGAGAAATTCATAGATTATATAAAATAAAATAAATCTTTTCCTGATTAATGCCAAAAAACGAATAATTAATAAATAAATATTTATGTTATATTTATCTTACCAAGCCTACTTCATTGTGAGTTGTTACAAATCGAGATTATTCACTTAAAAAGTTTGCAGAATACTAATTTATTTTTAATTAATATAAATTATTTTGAAATCTAATTAAAAGTAACATTGAAGATGAATAAATGTGAAATAAATATAATTTTTCATAATTGATTTTATAGTTTTAAAAAAATATAGTTCAGATTTTGTCTGACTGTTGGCTGCTGAATATAGACATTAAAAAAATTAAATCAGGAAATTATTTCTTTTATTTTTTTTAAAAACTTTAATTAAATTAATAAAATGCAATGATTTTTTAGATTTATTTTTCATTTTACATTTAATTTAAAATTTCGAAATTAACAAAAATTTCAAAGTCAACGAAAAATAATCATTATGCAGATTTTGTTTATTTAATTTTTAAAATTTATTTTGTCTTTCCCTTATTTATTATTTTCATAAAATAAATAATAATTAACTCAAAAAACTGTAAAATATTTGAGAGGCTACTATGACGGGCATCGAAAAATATTCAATATAGATCATAAATATCTTTTTAATATGTACTTCCACTCTAGAATAATAAGTACATAATAGTATACCTGATATGCATAAGGTAAGAAACCGATTTACCCCTCTAAAACCACATAAAACTGTCTTAATAGCAGTTCTGGGCAATGTCATATGTGCATTTTTCTAAACTTGATTTATTTCGCATGTATTTTCATCTTCAATTGATGATTGTTCAGACTTTCAAAGATCACAAACACTCCCAGTCTCTTTGAATTTGATATTGCTTCTTCATTTTACTCGCTGTTGGTATCTTTTTTCCATTTCAAATGTTCTAATTACAAGCTGACTAATACGGATTCTTTATTACCTCTCAGTAAAACAATTTGCACTCTTTCTTCAATGAATAAAATTATGAATTTGAATTTTCCGCAATTAAACTCGATAACATTGATTTATTAAAACAACTAACCAATTGCTTTAAATATCGAAAATTCTATTTCTTAGAAAACTGTCAATTGAATATATTTAATTATCACATGTATTTCACTGTGCTCCAAAATCGGGTATTTCATATTAAATCTCATTAATGAAATAAAACAAATTCATATTCATTATAGGTGACAAATCAAAGAAAAGTAAATGGCTTTTTTAGGATTTTGAATATTTTTTAAATATTAGTTTTTATAAAACTTTTAGGATCACTAAAAGTGAACATCAAAAAATTCTCAAATGTTTCTTGAATCATCGTAAAGATTTTCTATTAAAGAAAATTAAAGGTGTTTTGTTGAAAAACCACTTTAAATGCGACTTATAATTTTTTAAATAAAAGTAAATCGAAGCCTAATTTATTTATTATGTTTTTGATATTTATTATCATCATATTTACAGTGCGCCACAAATTAATTGCCGCACTTAAAAAAATAATATTATTATTTGTCCAAAGATTTCAAAATTTTCAAAATATTTACACAATGTAGCTATTTTGGAATTGTTGATAACACGGCGGATAGTCTCCTTGCTTTCGTTTAAGTTAAGTTCGTGTTTAATTGTGGAGTTTGAAATCGATTTATTACTGGCTTTGCGAATAATCAGTCGTTTCGTTTTGGGCGAAATCTTTTTCTTTGGGCCAGGCTTATGATATTTGCTATCTCCATTTTTTAAAATAATATCTTATGGATCTTTCATTTTATCATTATATAAACAAATTAAATTTATTTAAATTACAACTTAATTTAAATAATACAACTCTATTCAAATAACTTCTTATATCTTGTACTTTCATCAGTTTTATGAAAATTTAATTACAGTTTAAAAATAATCAAGATTTCTTGATTTTACAAAGTGCGGCAAATAATATGTGGCGCACTGTATTAATATTTTGTCTATATTTTCATTCTAAACTCTAAATTTATTGATTAAAAGAAACATGTCATTTGCTTTTTTTTGTTCATATAGCACACTCAGCTTAACATTATCAAGATGATTTTGACCAAATTTACCTTCTTGGTACGCTTTATATTTATTGCTTGCCTTTTTCATTAGAGCTTCAGTATTCGTTGAATCCCAGTCAAATTGAAATCTCCTGATAAAGATCGTCTGTCAAATAAACCCCAGAAATTTAACAGAGGTCATTCAAATTTAATTTACAACATCATTACTGGTGATAGAACGTCGATTTATTCTTATGATCTTGAAAGTAAGCAACAATCCATTGTTTTTGTTTTAAAAAAAATCCAAACGAATTATTTGATGCCGCAGTGCTGCAAAGAAATTGATCTAAAGGGACATGTGACGAAGATATCTTAAGAGAATCAAAAAACTATCAAGGCTGAATGGTATGCAATTTTGCTTATCGCAGATCATATCCAAAATAAGATTGAAAATCGAAATCCACAAATTATTCTTCATCAACCTCAGATAAAATCGTCAGCTTGTCAAACCATCGTGTAAACAAGTACTAAAATCTAGAACTGATGACACAGCCCAAATTCATCTGGCTTTCAATCGTGGGACTTCTTAATTCTAATCTTCTAAGTCAGCAATTGTTAAATTCGAACTCTTGGTATATAAAGAGCCAATTCCATAATGAAACAAATGCTTCGAAAATTGATCCGATCGAATGCAGAAGTGAATTGACTCTAAAATCGATTTTTTTGAGAAAATAATATTTTTTTGCTTTGGTCTGTTCTACTCAAGGATTAGATTCTACAAACTTTCCCAACAGCCCACGCATTTATTCTGATATGAATAAATGACACACTTTTATATTATACAACCAAATATATAAAGAAATGAACTGAGACTTGAGTAATGGAAAATTAATAGAAAACGGAAGTGAGTTATAATACAGTAATTATATCTCTCAACAATCAAGAAAGTTTCATTTAAAATATGTATAATGTGGATCAAATAATATTGGTCAATTTTTTATACGAAAACCAATTTTTTGTTTAAATCAAATATCCAAAAAAGAAGCAATCAATAAGGTGTCATTTTAAAAAAAATATCTCATGATAATTGATTTTAAAATATTTTGTTTAAATATTAATTTTGGTTAATAATTTTAAGGAAATCAAAAAATTGAAGATGGGTTCAGAATTTTGTAGTGTCAATTTTGACTCGTAAATTCAATTAATTATCTTTTTGGCTTTTACTTTTAAGTGCTTCATGCGAGTGTTGGTTGGCCTAGTTTTTGGCTCCTGCATTTTTCATATGTGTTAATGTTTTAATTTATCAAATTATTTCATAGGAACAAAGTTTTCATAACTGAAAATCAATTTTAATCCAGAAATGTGAATTATTTCAGAAATAACACACCCAAATTAATATTTTCTTAATTATATAATTATATATATTATTAATTAATATCTCCCTTATAATTATTAGGTTACAAGTTACAGATGACGATTTTTTACGGGTGCAAATATGGTCTCTTGTTAACAAAATTAAGCAATTTTTTTTATTTTAAGTAATTTTTATCGGTATCCACAACTTTGGCCTATTTATTTGGTACTTTGTGAATATCGTCATCAATCAAATTTTTGATATCAGCTGTGGAAGCACTGTTCATAGAGACAATCATCATTCTAAACAGGTAATAATCAGATGGACAAATGTCTGGCGAACACAATAAGTGAGGCAAGATATCCATACCAAGTACATATATTTTCCTTTGTCGGCTTTGAAACATGAAACTGAACTTTGACATGAACAAAAATGATTTTTCCACGTGTTTTATCAGCTCTGGTCAATGTTCCAGTTAATCGAAGCAATTGTTCCTGATAACGGTCACTAATAACCGTCTGACCAGGCTGCAAGAACTCGTGGTTCAACAAAACCTGCTAATTCCACCAGGTGGACAGTAATGCGTTTTTCTCATGAATATAGGGTTTCCCAATCCATTATGACGCTTGATATGACCGATACCAAGGTTTTCTACGTTTTGGCTTATTGAAATATATCCATTTATTGTCTCCAGTGATGATACGATTCAAAGACAAATTTCTTCTGTACTTTTTCATATAACTTTCAATTTTTTTTCCATTTTCATTGTTTTGCTTATTCAATGTAAATGGTATCTATCCATTACTCGTAATCAATCAGAAATTTTTAGTTGACTAACATATAAGACATCTGCAAGATATTTTTCAGTTTGTGAGTCGCCTTCATCCTACAGAGCTCGCAAATTTGTCACATCGAAATGATTCAATTGACCTGAATTTTCGATTTCTTGCACATAAAATTTTCAATTCTGAGTCTGTCTGACCAATCTTCAATTAATTTTTGAGGTAGAACTTCATAACAATATTACAATAACTATCAGCTGCTTCCTTCTATCTAATAAAATACAGAAAAAATAAGATATTCTCTAAATTGATATTTACTTGAAATAAAGAAATTTATTGACAAAAAAGTGCATATTAAATTCACTCTAATGATATCGGACGTATTTTGAATTAAAGCGCATAAAACAAACATATGTATGAATATTAAAACAATTCATTTTAATAAATGGAAATATTGTTTATTAAATCGTTTATCGATATATAGATTTAATTAATATTATCATATTGATATATTATAATTACTGTGAAATGTAAAATGTATTCCATTGTAATTATTATGAAATATAAAAAAAATTTCATTATTTTCGTCTAAAAAAATACATTTTTATATTTCAATTAAAACTTGTCCTAAGAAATAATTTTTATATTATAATTTCACAGTTTTAATTTAAATTTTCATTATTATTATATATTATTATTATTTTTTTTTTTTATTATTATTATTTTTATTATTATTTTATTTTTATTATTATTATTAATTTAAGAAAAGTAATTGTAATTGAAAAAGCTAACTAAAATAATTTCTAATTGTATTTTTAATTAGTTTTTAAATGATTATAAAATTGTAAGAATTATCATGCACTTATTATAGACCTGGTAATGGAAAAGAGAAGTATTTAATATTTTTTGTTTTAATTATGTGTTATAATCAAAAAAATATTTAAAACTAATTTCTTCACTTAATTATTCATAATTAAAAATATTAATTACATATCCTGTTTATATTTCAGGCGTTCGCATATGTTTACTTATACCACAATAATAATTACCTTCTTCAATTACAATTGAGATTTTTAATTAATGTGTTCAATCAATTTCACGGTTTTTCAATTTTCTTAATAGTTTTTTAAATTACTTTCATTTAATATCAATTAATTTTAACAGAAATCCATCAAGAATTATTTTATTTTTGTTTAAATCAATCTGAATTAAAACAACTCTATCAATGTTAATCTTAGAGGTAATTTATTGCACAATTAATTCATAAATTTCCAATAGTTAATTATTTCCATTTATTGACAAATAAATGTTTATTTGTCATTTTTAATTAATAATTGATTTGAAATTAATTAGAAAACCAAATGGTAAGAATCACTTTTGTTTATGAAATAGTTAATTTATATTTTTTACTGATGAGCAATTTAATTGATTAAAACAAAACTATTTAATATTATTTTTATTACTTGAATATTTATGAAATTCTTTATCAGTTCAGTTTTGTAAACAGTTTCCATCTGAAATGAGATTAGGCTCATAATATCTGAGCTAAGCTTTCAGACATGTCTAGTTCTCATTTTAAAATAACATTTAAACAAAAATTAGAAATTATTTAATTTATTTAGCAATAATGTTGATTAATGTTTTTCCTTATTAATATCACATCAATAAATATTTTTTTCAAATTGTTTCATTTTAATGTGCTATTGATAATCCATTAATTGACAATCAATTACTTGCATTATCAACAGTCTAAGAAACAGGATATTTTTTATAAATAAGTATATGTAAGACATATCTTCTTTTATTATTATTTTAAAAATTAATAGTTTAATGTACATGTTTCCATGGCGAAGGTGACAAAAGTTCAATATTAAACATTGGTTACGGGATCGTTTAATGAGTAATTACATTATGTGTGCGCACTATCTGGTTATCATTTAACAATACTGTAGTGGACCTTTATTATTATAATAGTTCGTAATGAATTTTTATTATTTGATGGTTTCAAAGTTCAGTGTAATGAGAAAATAACAAGATTTGTTTGCAATTTGGTACAGGTTAAACCGAAACATTATAGATAATTAAAACTGCTTATTTTAAAGAATATTAATTAGTGAAAATGTATTACAGTGGTATTCCAGATTTTAGAATTGAAGAGAGAATATGGGAGACGATTTTCGTCTGGGCCTCTTTTACCTAATCAATATAAAGATGTGACTACATAATCTGACCTGCCCAGTTTTATTAACAAATCATAACTAAGGCGTGCGAAAGACATGTCTGGGTTAAGTACTTCGAAATATTTTATATCCGCTTACAGAACTTCTTAAATTCCAAAGAGTATATTCTGTTTAAAAATGTATTCCCACCTGAACTCTTGTCCTTTATTAAACATTAGGGATCTTTTCAAGGAAAGTATCATACCAAGTTTTGATTTCTAAAAATGATAATTTTTCTTCATATTCATTAAACCTATTAAAAGAAGTTTGTGTTTAGTTAAATGTGCTCAAGGTTTGATTGGAAAAGACAAGACGGGAACCAGTGATCCATATGTGACCGTTCAAGTCGGGAAAGTGAAAAAACGAACAAAAACTGTTCTTCAGGAATTAAATCCGTCTTGGGATGAAAAGTTCTACTTGTGAGTTCTTCATATAAATTTTTACTTGAATAGTAATTAATGTCATATAAAAATATTTCTTTTATAAGTGAAGTAAAAATTCCTGCAATGTGACCGGCGCACTCTGAAACATAATGACTTAACGTCTAATCATGTATTATAAAATACATGGTGCAAAAGAATTATCTTTTTCATGTGGAAGTATGGTGTACCATGTTGACCAGTTTTTATTAACTCGTAGTGCTTCTTATTTATATTTTATTTAAAACTAATAAAAAAACATGATATTAAAATATCAATTTTATTGATTAAAAACTCTTCATTAATTATTTTGTAAAATCATTTAGAAATAACAGAAATTAGTTCAGTCAAACAAATCATTTATTTATATTAGCACAATTGTTTAATATCTTCATTTACAACACACACACACACACACACACAAACATACTTAATAAATTGCTAAAATATGTGTGGCTTAAATTAAATAAAAATAAAAACACTTAAATATTTAAAAAACTCTCAAAAGAATATAAATATTTAAAAAAAAACTTAGGAACAAATTAAACAAAGGAAAATTCTAAATTAAAGTTCTTTTGTATTTATAATTTTGACTTCATCGATTTTTTATTAATCGATGATTTCCAATTTTATTTATTTTAGTTAGATAAATTTTCAAAAAATAAAATAAAATATAATAAAAAAAATAAAAATATAACGAAATAATTTTCAGAAAATTATTAAAATAATTTTTACTGTATTATGAGTACTTTTGTTTTATTCCAGAGATAAATCAAATGTTGAGACTTAAATGTCTTAAATTTCTAAAAATTGGCCAATTTTTCTGGGGAAATTCAAATGGAAAATTTCCATCCTTAGAGCTAAATTAAATTTTAAAACATTTTTCATATTTCAGTATTTTTGATTGAACAATTTCTTTCTTATTAACGCATGAAAACTTTTGTACTTTTAATTAATATTCTAAATATATTCAAGAGGAAAAAAAGTCACATTTCGTGATTTATTCGAATTTTTTGTTTAAATATTAAACCTCAATCACAAAAATGAAATATAAACATTTTATTTCAATCAGCTGAGATGAGCTGCTGACGTTTATGCGAGACTGTTGTTTTTCATTTGGAATCTTTTTAAGTGAAAACAAATATTGTTTTCGAAAATATAAAAAATAATTAACCTCAACCCGTTGATAAATAATGGAGAAGGATAACTGACGCTTGACAGATGAAGAAAGTTTGATTGTCATAAATATAATTATTTTTAACTTTGTGAGGGAAATTATAAACTCTGCCTTTTTATATCATAGCTAAATATTTTTATGGTATTTTAAGCAATTTTATTCTTATTGATCAATTTGTTTTGTTTTTCTATAAAAGTCAGGATAATAAATGAACGTCATGTGTTTTGTTTTATTGAATTATTTAAAAAATAACCAAAGCAATATATTTAATTTCTTTTTGATATATTAGGTTTTATACATAATAGATATAGTATGTTTTTTTGAACCTTTTGAAATAATTTGAGAGTTTGCTACAGGAAATGATATGTTATACTTCAATGTCACAAATAGTCCTTGTAGTTCCAGCTAAAGTAAATTCTCATTTTCCAAGGATGATAGGTCAAACCTCGAATTCCAATTTTCTGCATTCATTTTATTATAATTATATATAAATGCATTGGCATGCTTATTTAAACAAAACTTACAAATATATTTTGATAGTAAATATCAATGAAAATATCAATTTTTTAAGAATTATTATTAAAAATATTGATTATGATAAAAGAAAATTACACTATCAAAGCCATGGAAACGTTTAATGAAACCGTATATATATATCTAGAGATTCTGTATAATTAATCAATCCATTAAATGATTTAGGTTCCAATGAGAATAACAACATTTGATTGGTTCTATTTCAGATATTTCTGTTTTAAAAAATATAAAAAGATAAGTGAATAGAATTTTAAAGAAAATTTTTACAGGGTTTTACATTAAAATTACACTTTGTTACGTTCAATTTCAACAGATAAATATAATATCCTTGCCACACGACGGGCACTTCAAGTTTCTGAGGAATATACTATTTATTATAAATAGTTTAAGCATTCTCTTCATCTGTTAAAATATGTGAAAATTTTCAAATTTAAAAATTATTTGTTTCACTATCAATTAACAATACCGACTAATACAATAATTACACATTTTTAAAATTAAAATGATTGGTTTTTGTATAATTTATCCAATGCAAAAATTTTAGTGCATTGATTAAATTACTTAATTTAAACAAAACCACAAAATGCAGCATTTATGATTAAATCGATTCAATCAATTATTTTACAAAGACTGAAAAATATATTTTGAAAATTTTATTTTTCGTGTTAAATTTTTTGAAACTGTGAATCAAATTTTTCATTTCATTGTTTCGATTATTCTTTGTTATCAAAACGGAAACTTGTACAGAAAAAGTTATTTAATGAAATGAGTCTTTACATTTTTTTGAAAAATAGAAAGTTTTAATTTAAATTTTGCAAAAAATATTATATTCCATTTTATATAATGAGAAATAATCAAACACTGAAACCATTAAAACAACCAAATATTTATTTTATTTCAGTTTTTATTATTCAAACACAAAACATTGACCATTAAGTATTAATTCCTGTAAGTACTTTTACCACCATTGTTTTTTGTTTTCAGTGAATGCCACAATTCATCGGAAAGAATTAAAGTCAGAGTCTGGTAAGAGTCGTTTTATTTTTAAATAAAATTATTAATTAATATAATTTTCGTTGTTATGTGACAGTGAAAAGGCTGCGAGATTTATTTATAAACATAAATAAATTCATTTTTTAGGTTTTCTAAATAACAAGGAACTCTGTTCAAGTATAAAAAGGAAAATAAATTTTAAATAATAAACACTTTATTGTCCAAAATTGACAGTTTCATCGATTACATTTTCAATTATTGGATTGGCAAATAAATCCGTTCGGTTTTTAAGAATGAAATTAAGTTGTTTATAGTTTGAAAAATAAATAGTTTTAAATTTAAAAACAAAGTTAAAAACATCTTTATTTATGCGTCCTTGAATTTGTTTTTGTTTAAATAGTCTATTTTATCGAATATTTAAATAAATGAATGTGGAAGTGATTTATGTTCATTTCAGGAATATTTATTTGTATTAATATTAAGTAAGAATTAAGAGCGAGCTTATAAAGAAATTGTCATGCTTGTGGGCATCATAAACTAATAGATTGTGTGTGCGAGAAATGATTCTGAAAATAACGTTTTGGAGATTTTTTTAATTTTTTGCACCACTCAGGTCGTCCAGGCAAGTTCTGCAAATCAATAATCGATAAAAATCTATCTCAAACGGTTAGAGAAGTAGCTTAAAATTCAAAGGTATCACAGAGATTAGTGGATATTTGTTTACATAAAAGAGATGACGTTTCTCCTCCTACTGTATTCTCTAATGATAGAGATTCGTGCCGAGTAAAGTAAAATACCAGGATGATTGAAAAACACAGTGAAGAAAGATCACAAAAGAACTTTATATAAAAACTCTCGAAGTTTAATTATAAAATATAAAAATATTGACCAAAGTGTAAGCTAAACAATATTTATTTCAACAAAATTTCATTATTTCATTCAATTCTAACTGGAAAAAAATGTTGAAAAAGATAATTAATTATTAATTCATAATTTATAATTTTATGACATTATAACTCTCAGGGAGATAAGTCTCTCACAAATATGAATTTCTGTCAGAACCAGTGGCATTTAGAGAATTTCTATGAGATTGATAGCGGACAATGATAGTTGTTATCAACAGGAAAATGTCATGAACAACAGGAATTGTGACTGAAAACTTTTTATTAATTTATTGACCAAACTCTTTCATTTTTATTATCATATTATGGATATTTTCGAATTATTGGTTTATTCAATTGAAATATGTATAATAAAAAAGTGGGAGGCACTTTTATTTTTTATTATCAAATCAATTAGAAAATCAATGAAGACCCACATATATGAAATTAAACTTTATATCTTTTGCATTTTTTTTATTTTATTAATTAAATTTTCAAACAAAATATTGATTTTTATTATTATTATTATTATGATTATTATGATTATCATTATTATTA
>JBBMKC010209319.1:0-13206 GCA_037834085.1 Bipalium vagum
ATTATTATTATTATTATTATTATTATTATTATTCTTATTATTATTATTATTATTATTATTATTATTATTATTATTATGACAAGTCCTTATTTCGGAATATAATAAGAGTTTTGCTGCAAGTTGATACAATGTTATTATTATTTTGACAATATTCAAAATATAATGTGATATCATCAACTAAAGCTGAAGTTAAAAACAAGACTAAAAGCCCCAAATCGAAAGAATAGTCAAATGCGAAGTCTGGAGTGACCAAAATTACTGTCCAAATATATTTATTGGCCTTCATTACCTCTATGCCACAGTTCTTATAATCAATATTATGGTTTTATTAAAATAATTTTGTAGTGCACTTTATAGCACTTATTATTTTATTTTATCATTCGCTCTATTTATTTTATTTAATCTGAAAAATAAGAGTAAAAAAAGGAAAAATAAAAATAACAAAAGCTTTCTAAGGCTAATACTAAATTGTCAGTAGAATATTTTTAAACTTAAATGGACATAAACTGTTCTTCTTGTTATAAATCAATGTTTCTATTGACGTCAGTTGAATTCTAAAGGTAAATTCTTGAACCAATTTTAAAAGCTCTTCAGGCAAATGTGTTCAATTGAAATATCTTATTTCTCTGACAAGTGAGTTTTGGTTGAATTATGTTTCATTGAGAGTGTTTTTTTATTATGACTTACTTTGATTATGTAGTTCACCCCATTATCCCAGATACTATATGGTTTTAGTTAATTTCATTTTCTGCTAATGGTATACAAATTTTTTACTACATAAATTCTACCAACAGAAAATAAAATATTTTGTTATCCTTGACACTCTCGAAATATTTCAATAAAATTATTCAAGGCACAAATCACCGGTACCTATATAGTACAAAACAGTAAAATCTTCTGAAATTAGAAAAAATCTTTACAGTTCTTTTATTATTCAATTTTTGTTTTTTTTTAAAAATCTATTTGATGAGACAAGACTTATAATTTTTAAAGGCCATTTTACATTACCTAGGTAATAATTATTTATTTATTAAATATTAAAATATTATTTTATTAGTTCTAACAAAAATCTATGAATACGTGGTGGTTGAATTTTAAGGCTGAATGAAATGGATTCACCACCTCTGCTACATTGGTAAAGTCTTTATAAATATAAATATAAATAATAAATGTACAATTTTTTTGTTACTTTTAATTTTTCAAATTCTTTTTATAAATTAAGTTTTATTAAAAAATGATTTCATATTTCAAAACTTTAGATAATATTTTGAAAAGACCAGTTCTTATATATAAAAAATATCTTTAAAATATGCAAGCAATCATTTATATCTAAAATTTTAACTTTAGAGGCCCAAACTTCCTTAAAAACAATAATAAATAAATTTTAAAATATGTCGACCACTTGATTTAGATTGCAATAGGTTTTACGTAAAATTAAATAAAGCATACGATAATTTTCACGTACTTCACGTTTACTTTTATTATTCATCTAATTTATAAAATGTATTTATTATCTTATTAATTTCTTTAGAAACTCATTTGGTAGAAAAAGAATAAAGACTGATAAAGATATTTTAAAATGGATAAAAATAGTTTTGGACTGACGAATATTTACTCAAATAGAAAAAACATCCAATTGAGTTTAATGTTTAAATCTATTTTCAATTTTTAAAAAAATTCGGAAGTTTAAAAATTAATCTTGTAATTTTTTAAAATCTTGTAAAATTTTAATCTTGCAATAAACACTAATCTAATTTCAAAAATATTTGATTATTTAATATTTAATATTTTTCACTATTAATAAAATAATTAAATAATTAAAGATTAATATTAATTTATTCCAAAATGGGAATCAATTCAATTCATTTAAATAAATTACATTTACTCTAAATTAAAATTGATAATAAAAATTAAATACGCGCTGTTGTTTTACTTTATTGCCTTGGGCAACATTTCAAAATTCAAGTGACGTTTAACTTGCCAAATCAATGTCTTCGTCATACAAAAGCCTTATCGTGAAACAAGTTAACCAACAAAATAAACCATGACAGAAATTAATTAATTTCCAAATTCAGGTTTTATCCGGAGACTGCCTGGTTCTTCGTGATCGCTCAAAATCCGGACCTCCGCCGGAAAAAGTAATTGCTCTTAGTAACATCATAGCACCACGTCTAGCGAAACGAAATAACGATAACACCGTTGAAAGCACATTGGACGAGCCATATGCCTGGGAATCGAGAGAATTCATTCGTCAACTCTGCATCGGCCAAGAAGTATGGTATCAAACAGAGAACAAATCACCAACAGGACGTGAATACGCCAATGTTTACTTGGGTAATTAAATCACCTTGACAACGCTAAACCAATTTCGATTTTATTGACATATTCCTCTTCATTTAGGAAACAACTTTAACGACAAAACCAATCTTGCGGAATTAATTGTCGAAGCCGGCCTGGCAGAAGTTCGAAAGCAAACGGGAGCTGTATCCAACGAGCAGTACCAGAAATTGTTGGCACTGGAAGAAGCAGCGAAGGCGGGGCACAAAGGAAAATGGAACACGACAGACCCCAGTCTTTCTGTGCGAAACATAGTTTGGAACATTGACAATCCAGTCAAATTCGTCCAGGCCAACCAAAATCGAATCGTTCCAGCCATTATCGAACATGTTCGCGATGGTTCCACTGTCAGAGCCGTGCTGTTACCCGATGAGATTGATACTTCGTTCCGGTACGTCACGGTGATGTTGTCAGGTGTCAGGACGCCGTCATTTAAGATGGGGGACAATAGTGAATCCGTACCGGAGCCATTTGCGGAGGAAGCGCGATTTTTCATCGAATCGAAACTGTTACAGCGTCGTGTAGACGTCCGATTGGAAACGGCCAACAATCTAAGCGTCGTCGGCACGGTGATACACCCGAGAGGCAATATCGCAGAGCTGATTCTGAAAGAGGGTTTCGGCAAAATTGTCGATTGGAGTATGGGGGTTTTGGAGCAGAAAACAGCAATTTGTTATCGGACAGCAGAGCGACAGGCCAAAGAGAAACGATTGCGCATCTGGAAAGATTATGAGCCAGCTAAACTCATCACGGAATTGGGATCGAGTAATGGATCGATGCGTGGGTTGGAGCTGAACGATCAGTCGTTGGTGGGAAAGGTTATTTTTGATCGATTTTTTTGGGTTTTTGAGATAATATTAAGTTTAACATATATTTACATAAATTGTGATAAAAAACGACGAGCTATTTTAGAACGATATTTAATTGTAAATTGTTTTCATTATAAAAGGACATGCCTGTATATATTGTGTCCGTAATAATAAGAAAAAAATTAATTAAATTTAGATTAAATTTCCGATCGTTATAATAATTTTCATTGTCGAAAGAATTAATTGGAAAATTTAATTATAGAAATTATTAAATAATCGATTCACTTTATTTATGGAGAGTGTTTACATAATTATATACATATAATACGATTAACCATCAAGCAATTTATTTAATATATATATTAAATATTAATATTTATAGAAAATATATATTATATAAATATTACGATTTAATTGATTATCAATATAATTAATTATCTATGTATATATTATGTATAAGAAAATTAAAGATTTTTATAATCGTTTTTTGAACTTTTCAGGTTCTGGAAGTGGGTAATGGAGATAACATAACGGTTCGTTGTGCCAATGGAGAAACTAGGAAATTCTTTCTGTCTAGTATACGTGCGCCGAAACTCGCCCCGGTTATCGGAGATGGTTCAAATGTCCAACAACAGAAGAAGATCAAACCATTGTATGACATTCCGTATTTGTTCGAAGCAAGAGAGTTTTTGCGCAAGAAATTGATCGGGAAAAAAGTTACTATTCGCGTGGATTATATTCAACCGAAAACGGACAATTTGGAAGAGAGAATAATGGCAACTGTAATGGTTGGTGAGATGAACGTTTCAGAAGCGTTGGTGTTGAAAGGATTGGCGACAGTGGTTCGATATCGGGCATCCGATGAGAATCGATCGTTGTATTACGATGCTTTGTTGTTAGCTGAGAGTACGGCGCAAAAGAAATCCGTTGGCGTTCATTCCAAGAAGGAGGCACCGTCCCACAAAATTTCAGACTTATCCGGTTGGTAAAAATCGATAAGATAATTTTTATTTTGATTTAAAATTATTATTGATAATTACAGGCGAGCCTAATAAAGCTCGACAATTCTTTTCATCATTGAAACGTCATGGGAAGATGAGTGGGGTTGTGGAATTTGTGGCCAGTGGAAGTCGATTGCGAGTTTATGTTGCCAAAGAAACATGTATCTTGACTGTACTCTGTGCCGGTATCGATTGTCCACGAGGATCAAGGTGGGGATTCATTTATTAATTAAATATAAATAATAACATCAATATAATAATTAATATAAAAATATTAATAATTTTTACTCTCGTCATGTTCAGACGGTTGCCAACCGGAAAAGTGGAACCGGCCGATCCGTTCGGTAATGAGGCAATGGAGTTTACCAGGGAGTTGTGTATGCAACGTGAGGTGGAAATAGAGATCGATAATATGGATAAGGGAGGCAATTTCATTGGATGGGTCTACTTGGATACAACAGAGCTCTCTTCATCAACGACAGCAGGATCGATAATAGGCAGCAGTAGCAACTATAGCAATAATCTGAGCGTGGCATTGGTTGAGGCTGGTCTGGCACGAGTTCACTTTACAGCGGAACGGTCTACGTTTTTCAAACAGTTGTGCGATGCCGAGACTCGGGCCAAAGATCAGCGTTTGCACATTTGGACGGTGATGATTGATTATTTTTATTGCTTGATGATCTTATGTTTACAATTATTTTTATTAATACCGTCGAAATTTATTTAGGTCGAGGGCGAGTTGAGTTACACAGAACAAAATCTGAAGCAGGCTTCTGATAATCAGAACCTCGTTCAGTTGGATCAACTTACAGACCGAAAGGTAAATTTCAAAAGTGCTTTCGTCACGCGAGTCGTCAGTGGAACTCATTTTTATGCTCAATTGATGGAAAACGAAAACATCATCGTAAACATAACCAAGGAGCTCAGAAACCATTTCACCGAACATCCACACGTTCCGGGCGGTTACCGGGCGAAAAAAGGCGATTTATGCGCCGCCAAATTCAGTTTAGACGGTTGCTGGTACCGAGCAAAAGTCTTGAAGGTGATTTATCGATTTTTATATTGAGTTTAAAATTTTTATAAATAAATTATTGTAATATAGGTCGATTCCGCCAAGGCTGTGCATTTACTGTATGTTGATTTCGGTAATGAGGAAATCAATGAAGAATCGTGTCTTTCAACTTTGCCGAGTAATTTGTTGAAAATCCCTTTCCAAGCCAAAGAGTACAGCTTGGCATGTCTGATGAATCCACCTGACGAAGAGGCCCAAGATATTGCTAAATATGCACTGGAAAATGATATAGCCGACAAAGAAGTATTATTGATTATTATTATTAGAAATTATTATTGATTAACGATTTTTATTGATTACCTATTGATACATTTAATATATCTACTAAAGGTGAAATTGAACGTGGAATATGAATCGTCAACAGAAAGCGGTGGGTCATTTGGTGCGACAGTATTAGTGAAGGTCAACGACGGAAAATGGGAAAACGAGGCCGAATTGCTGTTGCGAGATGGAATCGTGTTTGTGGACGAAAAAAGAAAAGAACGGAGATTGGGCGAACTAATGAAACAATTTTTGGTGGCCCAAGAAGAGGCCCGCCTGAAACGACTGAACATTTGGAAGTACGGCGACTTCCGCAACGACGACGGTCCCCTGTAAAATAGTATAATAATTTTAATTCGATCAATCAATCGATCGATAATAAATTGTGATTTGTGGCGGGCGGTTTCTTTTGTGTGTGTGTTTCTATTTTTTTCCTTCATCAACGAAAAAGATGTGCCTCTTTTTTCCTGTGTTTTACTCTAAAAATCGATTTTTGTTTGTTTGAGCGTTGTGTGCAAAAGAGATTGGGCGAGTTTTGTCTGAATTAATTTTATTTATAATTTTTAACCGTGTTATTTTTGAGTGCGCTTCTGAGTTAATTTGATCCATTTTTTGAACTGGCCAGTCTCTCCAGGTGCCCTGAGTATGTGATTGATATGAAAAGGCAGTTAAGTATGAGCAATAATCAATAATGTGATTTTTGAGATGAATTGAAATAAATTGGAATTGAAATATTTCTGTTCTCGTTGGAAAATCGTTCTGAGACAAAAAAATTGAGATGTCTGTCCAGATAATTCAAATATCAAATAATAATTAATAAAATCTGAATGAGATTAAAGGATTGAATTATTAAAATTGAAAAGATACAAAACAGAAAGTGCTTTCGACAAATTCCGATTACATCTAAATTTGAAAAGCGTCTTTAGATATTTTCAAGTGCATTTTTCGATCTTAGAAAACTTAAAATTATGAAAATCAATAAATTTATTTCTGGTCGTCTGTCAAGCACTGAACTGATTTGTCCGTACAGTAGGATAAGATAAGCTTGTTCTGATTAGGTGAGTTCAAATATGATAATTGCGCTTAATGTGATGAAATCAAATTTTCGTTACTAAGTTTTAATAGTCAAAATGTGTCGGTTTAAGAAAAATTGGCAAAACCTTCGGTTATGTTATAATTTCACTTCAAAAAGTAAAAGTATCTCGAATTTTTTTCTTTCTACATTTCATAATTAAATAAAAACATTCTACAAAAGCATGCAATGAAAAATGGGTAAAATTAAATGTAATCAGTGATTACAATCACCTTTTTTCATAATATTTTGTAATCGTTAAGTTTAAAAATTAAGATAAATGTGATCGAGTGCATAAATTTTTATAAGCTGTTTGGACTTGAGTTTGTCGAGTTTTTCGGTATACTTCATAGCTCCTGAATATAAATCTATCCAAAAGCTTAGTTATTAATATGAAAATATACAGTATGTTACAGTAATGTGCTCCCGGTAAGCCAGTCATTACCAGCCCTGGCAATGTTATCTTCAGTTATCGTGCTGCACAGACATATTCCATTTAGGAACAGTTCTCATTATGTCAATCAAATGTATTTTATAGCACTTGCATTATTTTGAAATATTTTTTTATTGCTTAATGCAAGAAATGCAAATTATAAATGCAACCTACGAAAACCAGTCCATTGACCTTTTATAAAAAATATATAAAAATAAGAAACCATATAAAAATTTATTGACCATAACATTTTTACAAATTACTGTTCTTCGACATTTCCCTCATACAAATTTTTCACATTGTTGACAAATTTCATTTGTTTTGTTGTCCTTAAAAAATCTTACCTGACATGCTTTTTGTTTATTACCAACTTAGCGTTTGTCTGCATTTTTAGTTATCATTTGTTAATTCTTCTGCCAATGTAAATAAAAAATCTTGCCTTGAAATCTTTTCTGTTGTTTCTTTATAAAGAATCTAATCATTTATCCCGGCAAAATCTGTTTGATTTTGATTTAACACTTTATTACCAGGGTTTGTAATTATTGGCTTATCCAGGAGCCCTTTACATACGATATATTTGCCTACTATATATATCCAACCATTTATCTCGGCTAAATCTGTTTGATTTTGATTTAACACTGTACGTTCTGGCCATTTGGTCAACTCTGTCGACGCCGAATTTGGTTTCATCGTAAAAAAACCGATTGTTGCTAGTATTATTATTTTTTATTATTTTGTGAAGACTCCCAGCCCCAGCAGCCAACCTTTCTTCAATTGCAACCAAGCCTTCAATTTCAACCCATTAAACATTTGAATATATGTATGTGATTCGAACAGTTATATTTATGTGATCTTAATTGACAATCATTTTGTGTTAATTCGTATATGATTATGAACATTGGTAAATATATAAAAAAATAAATAAAACATTGTAATATTTTGTGATTTTATTAATATAATTTTTAGTTGGTGAAAGTTTTCTTGTAGATGAAAATTGTAAGGTTGCCCTTGATGGATTATCGAATATGAAATAAATAATAAAAACAAAATCAATAAATAAAATATAAAATATTTTAATTTGTTTAAATTGTGGAAAAATAAATAAATCTGTAAAAATATAAATAAAATATATTTAGGAAAGTATTAGTTTCCAAAAATAATAAAACATCTAAAATAAATTACTAAAAATAAAACAAAATGACATAAAAAATTAAAATAATATAAAAATATAATATATATAAATAACATATAAATAGTAATTAATAATAATTATAGTCTTAATTAAAATAATATAAAAGTCAGGGGAAATTAGAAACCTGACGCACAAAATCAACAAGAAAAATTTTGGTAATAAATCATACGATATCAGAAAACAGAAATCAGAAAATATAAATACTGAAGTGTATCAGTACCAAGACACATAAATAGATACAAATAACTTCTACGACGAAGGAATTAGAGACGAAATCAGACGAAATCCAGTGGAAATCAAAAAGAAAATTGCAAACAATATTCGGACAAAAAACAAGAGCTAAGGTTACGACAGGGTTCATAGTGAAATAATATCGTAACAATTTTTACAAAAACGTACCTTAATGTTGATTTAGTTGGATCTTGAAGATATTATGGTTGTACCCTGCCATTAGAATAATTATACACATCTTCGAGGTTTACTTGAGATTACAATCGTATTTTACTTTCAACACTTGATCTGTCAAATGTTCAATATTATGTCGTAACATGGTGGCAAATGTTTTGTAGATGTTAGATGTTAGAAATGGAGCTTAATGTGTTTAGGTCTTAACGTGTGAAGGTTGCTTATTTACGTGCTCGTTAAAATTAATTAAAATGATTGAGATAACGACTTGACTTTTAATACTTTTATTTTGATTAAAATAATTTTAAATTTACAAATGGGTGATATCGACCTGGATTGATCTAGGAATATTTTATTAATTATATTTATTATTTAAGAAAAATCCTCTCGCTCTTAGGCTCAGAGGTCCTCGATTTAAGAAGAAAAATATATCTCACCGCCCTACTTAGCGTGTGAAATATAAACAATAAAAAGAAAAAGGTAGAAGGAGCGGAAAAATAAAAAATTATATAATCCTCAGGTCCTGGCCTGAGTATTTATTTATTTACTATAAACAAACAGTGTCTTGTCTAACAAGATACACCTGTTTTAATTATTAAGAGAATGTATCAAAAATATGAAATTGTTATAAAGCGATTAGGAATTTCAATTATTTTGTTTTATTAAGAATCGACCTAGTCTTGAGAACCTTTGGTTTCAAGCTAGTTATTATTACAATTATTATTGAGATTAAGATAGGTTAGTTTATACTAAATTTTGTTACAAAAGTAGCAAGGTTGCAAAAATACTTTAATTAAATTTACTCTTTATTATATATGTAATTCTAAATGAAAACTTTGTTACATAAGTGCAACAAGTCGATACTATAAAATAAATCCAAAAAACAAAATTACTTTTTCAAGAAAATTAAAAAGCATAGTTTTTATTGAGCTACTACTGCTTGATCCAACCCTTTTATAAATATTTAAAATGAGTGGTATCTCCTCGCCTTCGTATCTCGTCCTAGTATCAGTATTGGAATAGGTTTTTTGTTGTTGTTGTATTGGTGGTGAATAATGGTCCGTGGGCTTGAATGCAGCTGTTTCGGTTCGTAACAGGATTGTAGGTTTTTCTGTTGTTATAATGAATTTGATGGTATAATGGTCCGTATGCTTTGAATGCTGTAGTCTCTGTCTCAAGTCTGCTCTGGTAGTAACAAATTATTTGTTTTCTTCCGGTTGAGCAGGTTTGAATAAAATCGGAATTTTTCTATCTATTTTAATTGCCAGAGCTATTTCTAATTTTCTTCTGCCTTTTATTCCTTTCTCGTTTTCTTTTTATACTGTTCTTTTTATCTTCTTTTTTATAAATAGTAACTTCCTTTTTCTTATTACAGGTCTACTGTCCTTTCTCATTTCTATTTTTATTATTTTTTTATTTTAATATAAAATTTTCACTGATTTTTTATTATTACCAACTTTATGTTACTTCATTATAAATTTCTCTAGATTTCCCAATGTTTTACTTAATTTATATATAAATAAATAATACAACTGTTAATACTAATATATATATATTATTCCGCAATTACAAATAAATAATAATAATTTATACATATTACTCCGCATGATATTTTATATTATTTATATATATACACTATCTTATTATCTATACAAATGATACAAACATTATTTAATATGAGACTTTATTCTTTTTATATATTATTTATTATTGCTTCATTATCATTTTAATATTTATTTTTCAATTAAGGTCAATCAAGGACGATTTACAATTTTCTTTTAATACATATATTTTTCTAACTAAAAACTTTACACTGAGACTATCAAATTAAAATATATTAAATCAAAATATATGAAATCAATACATTAATCAAATCAAATGAAATCATGAAATATAAAGTTTTGTTTGAAAGAAGTAATGATCAAACAATGTAAGGAATAAGGATTAAAAAATGTAATCTAAGAAACACAATACCAAGGATCACTAATGTTAATCAGTCTTTAGCTTGGATTGGTTGCTCAGGTGGTCATCTTGGATTGTTGGGATTAGGTGACCTTGATTTGCCTGATTTGAACCCTGATTTGCTTGAATTGACTGAAGTCTCCACAGTACAATGATATGTAAATATTTTCAAGACAATTTCTGTATGGAAAATCAACACGTATATATATTAATTGTAATATAAGCTAAAATCTGACTTCAAAATATTTAAATGTGTATCCGGTTCATGGCTAATAAAATCAATAAAATAATTAAGATGAGTAATATAAGATAATGCAAATTGAATAACGTTTAATTAAAGAAAAGAATTATCTCTCTTCGAAGGTAAGAATCCCTCTGAAAAAAACTGCGTTTCAACCGATTACTTCAGTGGAGTTGCAGTAAAAGGCAACTCAAGAAACAAAAAAAATAAATGGTTGAATTGTGTATCATTGGAGGTCTTTTGTCAAGGTTAATTTAATATTTCTTGTTGTACAACTTTTTTAATTAGTCGTGAGTTTTATGGAAGCGCAGTTATCTTAAAAGCGACGACTCTCGTTAAATTCAAATAATATATTATATAGTTACAAAAGTAAAGCTAAAAGTTACTATTACTTTGAGAAAAAATTAGTCATTTAAAACAAAAACAACATGATGCATCTATTTTAAATGAGATCCAAATAAAATATTAATTACTTGAATTGATTAGTTCTTATTGATTCCAAAATTTTTTCTTAACACAATTTCGAGGTAACTTTGATTGTAAATTCAGGAAAAATAGCTCAATTTCTTTCTGATTTCATCTGATTTAGCATCTGCTTTTATGCACTTTCTCTGTCAGTAGGTTACCACGTAATTCTAGAGCAATAACATAATTCTTACAGTCTTACATCAACCTACCTGAATAAAGTTATGCACATATTATTATGCCGGACGCCATAAAGGACACGTGATAGATGTAAGTCTCAGTGGGCTTAAGAATTGAGAGTAATATTATTACTAATATTTATGTCTTCCTCTAGTAAAATACATTTCTATTATATGTTTTTTTATTATATGATTTTTTTCATTTACTACATCATCAAAAATAATTAATTTTTTAAAAATTTTATCTAATTTATCTGGTGGTTGTTGCTTTATCAGATAATATAACTTTTATATTTCTATTAACAAAATCATTATTTTCATCAAATTTTTGTTTTATTTTACTTTAAAGTTTTTCATTAACTTTTTAAAATAAACCATAATCAAAACAATCTTTTATATATTTAAATCCTGGTTGAAGAAAGGCTGTCAGAAAAAATAATAAGATTATCATATACAAAATAGTTGTCTCGCAATAACATGTTATATAATAAATTTGTTTTACCACTATCAGAATGACCAATAATTAAAATTTTAAATATTTGTGGTAAATTAAATTTTATGATTAAATTTTAAAGAATTATTTTAACATAATTTTCCATTTTTATAATCAAAATTTATTATTTTTACATACTTGTTTTAGTTGTTTAGTAAAACTATTTAAATTAAAATTATTTAAATCAAAACTATCACCATTAAGAAATACAAAAAATTTAAGAAAGGTGTCAAACGTCAAAAATTTGAAAAACAATGTTCCAGAGGTAAATTTATACGATCGCAATACTCAATATGCGGTACGAAATGTTAGTACATCAAAAATCTTAAAAATTATTAAAATTTATATAAATAAATTTTGCAAAAATCAGAACTAATAATAAACTAATGATGAAAAATATTATTTTTACTAATTTGTATAAAATTAGATTTGATAAATTTATTCGGATTTATCCATGGCCCATGGTTGTCTTTCTCCAGATGCAAAGATAAAATAAAATAGAGCTGCAAGTATATTTATTGAACCGGAAAGAAAAAATATAATTTTCCACTGCTCCTTTGTATCCTTCATGGAATAAAAATTATTAGAAAACAATATATCTTAAAAATCAAACGAACAATTAAAAATTTAGGTTAAATATGATCAAATGCTTGACCCAGGTGAAAGATCAATATAAAAATCCCAAATTAGAATTATTTGGATAGGAATATTTAAAAAAAAATAAAAATTATTCTTTTCAAAACTACAATTAAATTATTTTACCATTAAACTTTTAGATGATCATTTTACGTACACTTCCATACGAAAGCTTATTTTCGGAAGTAATAGGAACCGGATCCAAAAATATAAAGTTACAAATAATATTTAAACAATTTGTCTCATACCTGGAAATTTCTTTTTTATTAAATTTTAAAAATAAGTTTATTTTTTAAATATCATTCATACTTTTTAAATATTTTAAAATAATTAAAATAAACAATTAAAAAATTCAATATAATAATAATAATACTGATAAATAATATTAATATTATAAGCAATATTAATAAAAAGTATCCCAAAATAAATACTTTTTTTGAATTTTTTTGTGACTTTTATTTTTAAACGATTTCTTAAAATATGGGATTATCAAACTAAAGACTAATATAATTAATAATAGTATGTTATTTATTATTAGTTATTATTTATTATCAATAAAATATTAGCAAAAAATAAAGAATTTGTATATAAAAAAATATAGAAAATAGAAGTTACTATAAATAGTATTTCATGTAAAAATATATTGTT
>JBBMKC010209330.1:0-13205 GCA_037834085.1 Bipalium vagum
TTATTATTATTATTATTTATTATTATTATTATTATTATTATTATTATTATTATTATTATTATTATTATTATTATAAAGCTTCAGGAAGATGTGCTTATTTATTTAACATTTCATGATTTGAAGCCACGAAGAAGTAATAATCATTTGATACATAAATATTTATGATTATATTTGATGATTCTATCTTGTTTATATTTAGACAACATTATTTGGACATATATATTAATGAAAAATATAGGCATTGGTTATTGAATATAAAAATATTAATAAATCTCAGAATAACAAATCAGTGTAATAAAATATTACCTATGTAATAGCGAATTTTCTGAGAAGTCATCAACAAATCTTAAGTTGTAATATTAAAATTCTAGTGTCAAGGAATAATTACAATTTTCCTAGCATCACATAACGATTCTAAATTGGAAATTGACCGGATCCATATCGAAATATTTTTTTGTCAATATATAAAGAAATTACTTTTGAAAGATTATTCTACTGGGCAATCTCATCATTCTAATTTTTTTGAAGAATTTTGATCATTTATGCTGTATAATTATAATTAATTGTATTCCAGGTTATAAATAATTAATGTTGGAACTCATTTATCTTTATTCTTTGAGTTATTTTATAAATAAAAATCGAATATTCTCAACAATAAATTGCCTTTAATCCACTTTAGATATTTTCAAAGAGGCTGCTCATCTAAATCAAAGTGAATATTTTATAATGTATGTAGTATGAATTTAAACAAGGAAGCCAAAAATAATGTTGCTCAATTGTATTTCTCTGAATTATGTGTAGGATATACAAGATAAGGCTCAAAAATATGTGCTATCTAAGAGGGATTTTAGGGGAAAATTCACATTTCACAGAGAAGAGAAAAATTGTTTAATTGTTCCATGGGATTTAATATTTTCAAATATAACTGTTTACGAATTTAATTGTACGTATATGAGGGAAGTAATATTTGCTTTTAGATAACATACCTTTGTATTTAATAATATTATGATATTTAATATGGGTTTGCAAGAAACCAATGTCTTTTTTATGTGTATTTGAAATTGAATAATTTTCGTGTTATCATTATAAAAGTATACTTATGTTTGTACAAACAACATAAATGGCATTCAAATTAAATTACACATTTCTCATGTATTTTATTTTTATCATATTTGTTTATTTTTCAAATCGAATTTTTTGACAAAAATCTGCACGTATTATAAATCTTTTTTTTTACAATTCGATTTTTTGAAACCAAAACGGCCTGTGTCTCATAGGAATAGGGTGTAGTATAGATTTGAAAAGTTTATTAAAGAATTTTTTTCTTGGAAAGAATTTGACTGAAAGATGATACACTTTCTGGACACCAGATATGTGTTGATAACTATGTTTTGTATAATATATTGCAGAATATTGGTTATCAATGACAAAAAATAATAAATTTAAAAGCAATACTAAGTTAATTAATTCTTAATTTTAGACCATTAAGGTAGACAAAATATTTATTAAGTAAAAAACTTGGAAACTTTATGCGTTAATATAATTTTAATTTTAATGATTATTTTTTTAACTACTATTTTCCTTATCGGTAAAAAGAATTTCTAAAATATATACTTATTAATTTTAAAAACACCAGAATAATAAAGAATGTTCAAGTGTAAAATCACATTATTTCCATCATTTATGAATAAATAAATCTTTTCTTTGAGTTCTATTAATAAAACTTCAATGATTTCTTTCAATGATGAGATCTTTTCACCAATAATTCTCAAGGTAAAACCTCAAAGTAATAACCAAAAGATTCAGTGAAACTTTTTCATAGTATGAAATTTTTAATAAAATATCACCTAAGAATAATGTATAATTAAAAAATCAATATTCTAAAATATTTAAAGAATTAATTAATTAATTTATTGAAAAAAATTATTATTGAAATTTAAATCAATATCATTGATATTAACTACAATAATATAGATAATGGTATAAATAATATAAATAACGGTATAAAACTATTTAATTTTATATCGAAAAAGGTTTGAACATGATTTTTATATTAATTTTTATTATTTAATTTTTGTCTTTCAATTCAATGAATGTATAAATAATGTATAAATTTGATTTGTTGTCTTAATAAAAAAGTATAATATAAATAAATAAATAATCCATAAAATATTTCAATAAAAAAATATTATTACTTCTTTGAATACAATTAAGTTCCAAGTATTAATATTGTTTTATCTTAATTCAGAAAGATAGTCGTTATTTGAAATTAAATTGAAAAATTAATTTTGTTTTATACATTTTTGCCAAAACATCATTCAATCAAACTTGATATAATAATGATATTTTTTGAAGGCTTTCCTAATGAAAATTTCTTTGTCAAGTACAGGATCTATACATAATAGAATACTGATTTTTGCCAAGTTATCAGTTAAATGAAAAAAGACAGTGATAAATGTAGACTCCTTCTTATACCATAACATTATTTCATTGTTTATCCTATTTCTGTCTGTTTCCGGTTGTCACAAATGCACACTGTAGAAAAAAGATTTGTAGAATCTGTTATATTTTTATAAACTTTAAAAATGTCGAGGGGATTAAATTTGAAATAGCGAATATATTCTTTGAAAAAATAAAATACTTTTTTAAAAATTTTAAAACAAAAAGCGGTCTTTTTTTGAAGTCTACCTACAAAGTATTCACTCATTTTAATATGAAAATTTACCAGAATTTATATCTAGTTTTAGGTATAAAATATATTTGGTGAAGTAATAAAATGGAAATTAAATATGCTTATCCACAGAAAATTACTGACAATGAGATTATTAAATTTAATGAAAATAATTTGTCTCTTTAGTTTGATTGCAAGTGTCATGAAATTTGTTGGATTTTATTTATATGTTTAGATCATACGCGTGTAATTTAAATTCGTTTGATATCAAAATAAGAAATTCAGTTATCCACAATCTTTTAGTTGTTTTAACAATTTTTTCATTAGTTCATTCTACCTTATTCGAGAAAAGACAATTATGCGGTATGCTAGAAGCCAATCTGACTAGAAATGTTGCCGAAAGAATGTATTTATCAACCAGAACTGTACAAAAATGGTAGAGCCAGTTCAGAAATAAAGGAAACTGTGGTTGAAAAAATGGATCTGGTGGGCCAAGAAAATCAAGTGGAAGGCAAGATGCCAGTTTGATACTGTCGAAGAAAAGTAACAGATAAAAATCAGTGGAACTTGTCCGAAGAGGATTAATTAAAGAAAATGAGTTACAGTGGTCAACGGAGACGACTAAACACAGGGTTGTAGTCATAGAATATAATTCATATCGTGTAGCTGTAAGGATTCCACTTAGTGGTTGTTCATATGGGAAATTGTTAGCTTGAGCGAGGGAACACAGAATAGAATTCTAAAAAATGGAAATCTGACAGTTACACTTGATTTCAATGATTGTCGAATCCGAGTAAGGTGCCTGAAAAATGAGAGATTTTTAGAATGCTGCATAATAAACCCTGATCGACATGGTTGTAGGTTCATGATTAGGTGCGGCATGTAGTGGGAGGGCCGAACAGTCCAGTTATTATTGATGGTTTATTAACTGATGTACAATATCTTAATGATATTATCAAGCAGCACATTATTCCAAGTACTGTAAAAACAATCTTGTGCTACAACATGATAATATAAGGTCGCACACTGTAAAAGTACTGATAGATGCTTTGTGTACCAAAAGTGTACTAGTTCTTCCATGCCCAATACGATCTCCTGATATATGGAACACACTTGGTCAACGTGTCAGACAAAATTAAAATCATATATCAACTACAAAAAAAGTCGATAAGTATCTTTATTTTATTATTTAATGTTTGAAAAATATAAGAAATCATAATAAAATTTTAATAATATAATTTTGATAAAATAAATATTATTATTTTAAAATTGAATTATCATTTTGTTTATATTTTGTTTATTTTTTTATTTATTCAAAATAAGTAAGACTTGTTCTCTACATTCAATTAGTTTAAATAATACACTTAGAAATGAAAAACTCATCTTTAATTTTCAGGCTTAATAATTAGGCTCAGTGTAATCAAATTTCTGTATGTTTCCATATTTTAATATCTGCCTAAACATAGATAATATATATTATGTATTCATTTATCTATTTATTTTGTGTAATTATATTCTCAGAAAGCGCCTTCATTAAATCTTTAAAATATTCATTGAGATTCTTTATCCTTTGATTTTCTTATCTCTGACAATTTATCATACATGACTTGTATGTAAACCAACGGTATGGTTCTTTTATTTGTCTATGCTTTACTGTTAATAAGAAGCACATGTCTAAAATAAGAGATTTCATTGAATTTATAAATGTCAAAAATTATTGATAGATCAATCGATATAATTTTTAGAATTATCACCACTGTCCATTTCAATTGAACCAATTTTTATTAGACTATATACTGGGAATAATAATTTGATGACATTATTTCATAATTCAAAGACCTTTTAATTAGTGATAATAGGATGTGGAGGAACCATTATTAATATTAACGAATCTTTTTATATATAAATTCATCATTTATTCATGCATATGAAAATAATGACAGATAAAATTAATCTCAATTAATTTTCAGAAAAAATTTCCATATGTGATATTGAAAAAAGCTTAAGAAATGATGTTATGTTCACAATGTATATTTTTATACTTTTTCATACAATGAATATTATAAATTTATATTATTATGTTGGAAAAAAGTACTGCACGTTGTAAAATTACGTTTTACACGTCCAATCATGGAAAATATAGCTTAAATAAATAATCTTTTAAAGTACCACATTTTGCCAAACAAGTAAATTATCCGAATATTATTATTTATTTATTATTATTATTATTATTATTATTAATATTATTATTATTATTATTATTATTATTATTATTATTATTATTATTATTATTATTATTATTAATATATTTATTATAAATATAAATTGTCATGCTAAATTATTGAGAGATTACACTAAAATTATAATATTCTTTGTCTTTTCCTCACACAAATCTCATTTACTTCTCCATTATTTTCTATTGATCTTCATTTATAAAGTTATTCCACATTCAAAAATTAAATATCAAAAATCTCCTTCACATCAACCTGTTCACAAAAAAGATACTTTAAAATTTAATGTAAGATAAAAAAGTTGGTATTTCTTTATTTTCACTTGTTCCATTTTATTCTCGAATACTTTTCTGATTAAACTGAAATTTATTATTTATTTAATTATTTATTAAAGTGGCTAAAATTCATAGCACTAGTCCATCATTTGTCCAAAGTGTTTTCTATTGTTGGGCTTTTCAATAAAAATCAATGAAATTTCCTATTGAAAGTAAATGGATTGTTTGAACTGTCAGGGATCAGAATATATTTAATTTACGAATTTATTTATTTTATCATATTTTTTCCAATATCTTTCTATTATTAAATGAAAATTGAGTTTTATGGTTACTCAGTTAAAATTAATTTTCATATCCGTTAACAGCAAAATTACAGATCTTGTAGAATGAAAAATTATTTCTTTATTTTTGATAAAATAATAATAAAGGGAAAACGAGAAAAATACTTTTTTTCATTAATAATTCTCCATTAATGAAAGAAATTGTCATTTTTGTTTTAATGATTTTTACGCACTTTATCATTTAAAAGAAAATAAATAATCTTATAAAATATATTTTTACTCGTTCTAATTAACATTGAAAGATTATATTTATTCTGTATTTCTAGAACATAAATAATAAGAATTGTGAATCAATACTTGACATATTCACAATTCCGAAATAAATTATGAAATCAGTTTATTATAAAAAAAGAAATAGTAATTTAAGTAAAGTGACGAATATAATAGGAAAGATATTCATTTAATAATTTTTAATAATAGTTTAAACTTTAGTTCTCATCATTTAAACTATGAAACTGTCTGGGAAAATAAGATTCATTGGTCTGCTCTGTACACCTTCATAATTCAACCAAACACTGATCATTACCTTTATCAAAAATCGATTCTTTTGGAAACTTGTTGCTGGATGTTGGTCATGTAACATCCAATATTTACTTTTCTCTTGATTAATAAAATAAATCCATTTTTCATCTTTAGAAACATTGCAACGCCAAAAGCGGTAATCTGTAGGATTTTACAAAAGATTTTAACAGATTTCCAAGCGCCATAAAAGTTTAAATAAATATCTAAGATATTTTATGCACAAAACAGAATGTACAGTTTAGAAATGGAATTTGATTCATGACAAAATTAACTCTGGTACAGGAAAACAGTAAATAAATTTATTGTGAATTTTCAGATTAGAAAGAGATAAGAAATTTTAAGAGATAAATTTTCGGTAATGTTCAAAAACTAGATTTATTGACATATTGATAATGGATTTTCCATAAATTGATTCCAAAGTTAGTTGTATTGTATCAATATCAATGTTTTTCTATACCCTAAACAAGCCAATCTCATATTTCGTAATCAGAGGATGTCGAGAGATGCAACAGTGGCTAAGCTAATACTAAGATTATTAGAAATATTTCTTGTACATGCGCTCTGATTAGACTCTTCATATCGGAAAGAAAGATATTTCACTGTCTGATGGGATTATTTGTAGACAATAAAAATGTTTAACGATCTATGTTCTAGTTGGTCAACGAATATCAGACTTATTTTTACTTATTAATGTTGTTTTGTTGACACTATGGTTAGATAATGATAAATTATAACCTGTTTCTCTTGAATATTATTTATTTAATGAATATTTTTGACATGAGACACTATAATAACAAAGTCTAATAATTCCTTTCACTATAATTATTCTCATTTCATACTAACCTTTACTAGAGAGATTTCCCTTCCTTAACAGATTTATTTTATTTTGACTTTGTATTCCTATTTATTTGTCACTATAAAACACGTTTTCAATTGTTAAAAAAATTTCTTGTTGCAGATAATTTTCCAGAAATGTTATTGGGTAAAAGTAAAATCTTTTATAACTATATTTAAAGTTGGGAACACAAATTTTGGGTGAGAAATTTAATGCCAATCAAAATTTCTTAGTTCTAAACAGTTTCATAAAAAAATAATCAATTATTTGTTTTACTGACCACTATCATTTCTGATTATTTAATTCAGTATTTATAAAATAATAATAATAATAGTAAAAATAATAATAATAATAATATTTAAATGATCCCATTTCATCAAAGAATGGACAGATAATTAATTTAGGGAATTTTCGAAATAATTTTATGAATATGCAAATATTTCATTTTAAATTATGAATGAAATTTTGTTTAATTCAATTTAATTCAAGCAATAAAACGAAGAAATTAACTTTGGGGAATCTGAAAATCGCTATATTAAAATGTTCAATAAAATAATTTATAAAATCCCACCAATGATTAAATTAATTTCACGGACTCACCTTTTATCAGAATTTTTCTGCATAATTTTCGCATATATTATCTCTCTATTTTTTCCATTAGGTTTAATAATTGAATATTTGTATGTGGCAGCTTATCTGGTGGTTGGGAAATTATCAGTCAGTCTATTTGCTTTATACATAATATGTATAATAGATCAAATATCGTTAGGAAGCTGTAGTTAACTTATTATACTCTTTATATATGATAAATAATTAAAAACAAAATATTTCTTGAATTAATTATCCAGTGACTGTCTTTCTATTTTACTTTCTCCTTATTCACGTATAGATATAAATTTTTATCATACAAGGAAATGGTTTAAAAAGGTTCGTTTGTAAATGAACGGGAATGGAATTCTTAATAAATAATTTTTATTTCTCTTTCAACATTTCAAATGGGCCACTTTTTTACTTAAAAGGTTATTTGTGAATTTTTACAAAAATAATTACCCAATTAAATTTGAAATTTGATCAAACCCTTGAAAAAACCCAGAAAAATGAATTGTAACCCTACTGTCAAATGAATTTTCTTATTATGAATTCTATTTGATTTTATCACTATTATAAACGTAAAGCTCATTGAGATTGATTTATATTATTTAATTTAACTCATTTATAGATTATTCAAATAAAGAAAGCCGTATAAAAGAAAAAAATGTCAGAGAACTTTTTTTTCAAAGATTTTCTTTTCGTTCACTTTTTATAATGTAACAAGTTTTTAATATTAATCTTTAATATTATTTAATTATGATATCAATACTTTAACTATTCATTTTTAGTTTTGAATCTGTAACGATAACAATTCCAATTCCTTTGGGGGATTTCTTTATTTCCATTCCTAGTATGCATGACTTCTTACATAAAACTAGCAAGACCGAACCCCTAATAATCCAGATCTGTTATAACTGACTGTCCCAAATGAGATATTTTGAGGCTAACTGAATTATCTGTTATTGGATAGAAAGTATTGAATATCCAGATAATTCACTTATTTACTTTTAAACAATATAAAAAAATTTTCCAATGGTATCAAGTAAAATTGAATTATTTTTTAAATTAAATTTTTTAATTTAATATAAGTATTTCTCTTTCAACTAATTATGATAATAATTTAAGAAAACGGTAATCATCTATTGATTTCTACTTTCTCAATTTTGTGAATTACTCTCATCTTTTATTCTGTTGATTATGAATGACTGCCAAATCTTATTTTCGTCATTACAGAAATTACTTATTACTTAAGAAGATTCATTGGAATTTGTGTATTTCATTTATTTGTTCTTTTTAAAACTCACCATGTGACCCAATACTTTTCTTGTTCTGCTTTTTATAGTTTTCAAAATTTAAAAAAATTAGTTTGAGTTATTCCAAATTGAGAAAAAATCGAAACTTGTATGAAAGTAGTGTTATAATACATAACATAGATTTGCTGATTTTTGAAATTAAGTGTTTAAGTAAGACAAACAAAGTATCGTTCGCTAATCTAAAAAGGCATAAATATAATATTGAATTATATATTTTATCGATTTATTCCTCATTAAATCTGATAAAAAATTGGTTGGTTATAGATTGACATTGCGGAATCATATTAAAATGTTTGACAATAGGACAATTGTTTTAAATATGTATTTAAAGATGTACTTTTTTGGAAAATAATCTTACAATGTTGATGAAAAAGATTTGAGGTGATAATTGAATGAATTAAAACCTCTGATCATCCCTGATAATCTCGAAAAACCTAAAATTACCATAATAAATTTAAGTAATTTTATTTTTGTTTCATTTTCAGCTTTAATAGAACAACAACTAATTCAAATACAGAATCATCACCAGCATGCTCATATACCTCCTCAGCATATGCAACAAATTCAATTTCAACCTTGTCAACATCAAAGACAAGTTATGATAAAACCTGCTATATCTAATGCAAGTATAGATCCTCAATCTATCTGTGGTGTTGTAAATCAGTTATCATATGGTTCCCAAATAAAGACGGCTCCTATAACATCATGTTGCCCAGATTCCAATACTGTTAATTTGACTCAATCCTTAACTAGTTGTCCTA
The DNA here is from genome assembly GCA_037834085.1 of Bipalium vagum. Lineage (NCBI taxonomy): Eukaryota > Metazoa > Platyhelminthes > Tricladida > Geoplanidae > Bipalium > Bipalium vagum. The sequence goes on from JBBMKC010209330.1 coordinate 9,541, forward strand.
CAACAAATTTGCAGAAACCTTTTTGTTATTCACGTCCAACCACTGCTCCAGAAACGATAACTGAAGCCCGGTAAGATTATTTTTTTATTTCAGAATGAAGATTTATTATATATATAGAGCTCAAATATCTAAAATGGAATCTCAGCTCATGTACTTGACATATTGGATTCAAAACAACTTTCATGATGTCAAAAATGTACAGAACAACAACAGCTCTGTGAATAATCAAACAACCTATGTGCCTCCTGCCACAGAAACTTTAAGTCTTTCTCAACATAAAAACTGTCTACCATGCTATATTGTCACATCTGACTGCTTGACAACTGATTTCAGAGATGGCCATCTTAATGTTGAAACAACTCCAAGTAACTCCAGTCTCGATAGTGCTTATTCTGCTAAAAGCAGTTAGTAAAAGTTTCCATTACAACTGTAGAATTCGTTAATTTATATCATTTTTAGCAACAAGTTCCGATAACAACTCAGGATTTTTTAAGCAACAATCGCCTGGAAGTTTTCAAACACCGTCTTCTCCTGTTTTTGAAGAGAAACTACCAGCTAATGTTGTTAGTAAGCTGACGAAAAGTCAAACTCAACTTCGATATTTAAAACAAGAAATTGATGCCTTAAAGCGACTAAATCAAAGTTTCAGAGTCAATTTCAAAAACGAGTGCAATGAGGCTTTCCTAAAATTGAAGGTGAAGCGTTCATTCTTCTTACTTTGTGAGATAAAATAAATGTTTTTATACTAAATAAATATCCGGTAACCAAAAGGATTGGTGCGTGATTTTATATGACAATATTAAAAATCAAAAAAAGACTAATTAGAGGAATCTAAATTAAACGTTATTCAAGAAAATAATCGCTATCACAATCAATAATACTTTTCCAATGAGAAAAAAATTAAAAAAACGAATATTTTTAAAATTTAAAGTTTTTTGAGGCGAAAAATTTAATAACTTTTACTTTAATATCTTTTTTATTTTTGAATTGTTTGTTTCGAAAATTATTTTCCAGTTAGAAAAAAGATGATAATCTGTAGGAGAAATATCAGGAGAATGTGGAGGATGTACCAGAATTTCCCAATTTTTGCAAAACATTTTTCCGATATTCTCTTCCTTAAGGTATCATCTCCAAATACTAAATAAATTCTGCGACATGTCTACCTTTCCTGGTTACCTGGTTGATAGAGCTCGAGAAACGGATAATAATAATTTTTATAACTACTTGAAAACCTATTTTACTTTGAGTATTCTACCCCTGTCATTAGGATTCTTAGTTTTTATTGGTTTAATGGTGTCAGTCAAAAAAGATAATATATACCAACGTCTATTACAAAGCATAATTTCTTGATTATAAAGTGTGGATTTTAGTGTTTATCTCTTTTCAAAGTATTATTTCTTTCGTTTTAAATTATTGAACTAAATCTGTTTTTAAAGCCTGCAACAGTTTACTAAAACGTACTTTGTTTCACAGGTAAAGAAATGACAAGATTGAAGAGGCTATTGTTGACACTTACTCAAATCACTGAGGAATATATTCCTTCTTTTTGACTTTTTCATAGAGCTTTTAAAAATCGATAAATTGTGATTGTTTTTTTCCTTACTCAACTCTTTCTGAGTTTAAAGGTTTTTCGTGAGCAAATGCGATAGAAATAGTTATCATCAAAATGTTTAGGCTGACATGTTCTTTTTATACTCTTCAAGTTGAGGTCTCTCGGTTTTTACTTTGAAGCAAGAAAGTTAGTTTGGGAATTTTTATAACTTTCTAAAAATATTTAATGGTATTCGTTTTATATGATTTGTCAATTTCAAATATAAAAACTATCACTTAACATAGACGTTTGGTCGATTCATTTTACGAGCTTTTCAAAAGTGATTGTTTAAACTAGTACCGGGGTTTTCCGAAAATAAGCCCTGGGCCTATTTTCGGAAAATAATATATAAAACATGTGCCAAATTTTCCAAAAATAAGCCCTTCCGAAAATAAGCCCTGGACATATTTTCAAAAATAAAAATTCTTATCTTTATTAAATATAGTTAAAATTCAAATAGTAATTTATTGTTTTAAATGATTGTCATCAGATTCAAACGCTTCAACATTCTTTTCACCAATAAATGAAATTGTTGAAGAATCTAGCATATCAATAAACACTGGTGTTTCATCCATATTGAATATTGTATCAGGCTCTAGCGTCAATGTTGTTGCCTGTGACGCTAACAAAAATTCTGATGCTGCATTCCCTTTTTCTTCTACTGGTCTATTGTCTTGTTGACCAACGTGCGTGATTCGCCGTTTGCTCAACCCGTGACGTTTACAAAAATTAAATATCCACTTGTCACTACATTTAAGATCACTTATGTTTAAATCGATTTTTAATTGATCGACACAATCTCTTAAGTGCCTGTAGTTGACAATTGTTTTTTAACACATCTTTCGTGTTTTATCCATTCAAAAAGCTTAATTTCCAACTCAGGAAAAAATGCTTTTCTTCCTGATTGCCATGATTTTCTTGCTACACTGGGCTTTTTGACATTTACCAATAGTGATCGCGAATCTCTCCACATTCTTAAACATTTTCTATCAATGCCTAGCTGCCTAGAGGCTTCAGCAACATTACCTCCACACTCAGAAAGTTTGCCTATAGCAATTAACTTTTCTTTAATTGTGTAAGATTTTCGTTTTTTTAATAACGACAGCTTCACTTGATTCATTTGAATAATTCATCATAATACGCTATTTATTTACTAATTTTTTAGAGTATTAAAACAAATTTTAATATTAAAAAAAAGCATAATTTAATTTTAAGTTTTTTTTTCGAAAATAAGCCCTTCCGATAATACACCCATGGGCTTATTATCAGAAAACCCCGGTAATATTTGAAAATCCATACACACTAACATTACATATATGGATGCTAGATGTATTGGTATTTTGTATTTTATTTAAATTAAAATCAATTTTAATCTATATATATTGAAAAAATATCAGAATTAACGTAGTCCCCTGATATTTATTTTATCGATTTTTCGTGAATTTATGACTGCCATCAGAAACTGTCTATGGTCTGCCTATCTTTCAAATTTCTTGTGAAAATAATTTAATTAACCAGCCTCATAAGGCGCCTTTGTGAATTTTGGGATTGATTAAGTTTTCATTATTTTACAAAATAAATTTACTTTTCTGAATGTCATTGATGGTTTTTTATCGTTTTAAGCTATGGTCATCTGTGACATTAATATTTAATTAATTGAACATTTTTGTGCAGTCAGAATAAATATTTTGTCCTTTGATACGAACTTTTATTCCTCTATTTTTACGAACAGAAAATTTATATTTATTTTTATTTATACTGATTGATTTAACGGTTTTACAAAGTGATTATTATTTATTTTCTCAGTGTGATGAGATTCGTTAATGATAAAAGTAAACAATTGAGTAATTGAAGATTTCCATTTCTGTTTCCAAAGCAATATTTCCAATTTTTTATTATTAAGTTATTTTTCTTTACTGATTTTAATCTTCGATAAAATTGTCGACCAACATTTTCGTATTGTATTTATTATTAGTTATTTATATTTTTCATTGTGGTTTCTCGATAATCATCAGTGCTTAATACTGCTTCTGTTATAAAACTCTTTTCAAACTTAGATTATTATTATTATTAT
>JBBMKC010209341.1:0-13202 GCA_037834085.1 Bipalium vagum
TCTACTTTTAATTTATTATTATTTACTTATCGTTTGTTATTATTTAATTATCATTTAATTTTCGTTTTATTATTTTCTGGTCAAAATCGCTTTACAATATCTATTTATCAACATTATTTCAAAATATGTTTACAACATATATATATTTTTTTTATAAACATAGATACAAATTTCAATAATAACAAGTGTAGAAGAGAAGAATAATTCGATAATGATTAAAATTGTCAGAAATACAATAGACACAATTTTCGACAATAACAAGTATACAAGGAGAAAAATAATTTGATAAAAATTGTCAGATACACAAATAATGTTAATTTATTGATAACGTATCTCAGGCTGAACAGAAGTTACACCTTCTTATTGTCTGAATTGGTTGAGGCTGCACTTGTTGCTGGTTCTGCCGATCCCGTTGTCGTTTGTCATCGTAGTCTCCACACTATAATAATTTACGTTGATACCGATGTTCATAGTTTCCATTGATTTTTGATATATATACCTCCAAACATTACAAGTAAAGACTCATAAGAAAAATTCATGTACTTATGATTTTAAATTCTGATAAAAAGATAATTATTTTAAAAATAATCTATATTTATTATTATAATCTAATAATCATAATTTTATATTCTATATTAATTATTCCCCATTCTATTGTATAATTTATAATTTTGTAATTTATAAAATAATTACTTTATAAATTATTTGTAATTTTATTAACTTAAAATTATTACTTTTATAAAATTTACATTAATATAATAATTAATAATAATTATTTATTATTGATTCTCCTAATTATACTAGGTGATATTTGATTTATTTAAAAAATAGATTGGACGGCGAACTTGGATGGTTTTTCTTGATTGTAATTGCCTATGATAACAGCTTTAAAGAGTGCTCTTTACAGGAGAGATGCAAAAACTCTGACCATGTACCATCAATCGAAAAAAATGGTCAAATACTTGATCAGAGAGATCGAAGATACAATTATGACTTTCAATATAATTGTATCCAACAAATTTTATTAGTAAGCGCTTTGCTTCGGACATTTTCTTCTATAGATTTGTTGAATCGAAAAAAATATATTGTGCAGAACTTATCCTAATATTTAATATTTCGGTTTATCACTTTTTAAATATTTTCAGTCCAAATTCTTTACTGCACTATATTCTAGGTTAAACTTAATAAATGTATATATATCATATAACCAACAAACTTTTTAATGATGTTGAAAATTCTATATAATCATTGTCAAATATTTTCAATGATATTATTGTCACCTTAATTTTCTTTGTTAAGTTTCAGTTTTTACATTTTTTTATATATCGACTTGAGACCAATTCGGTTGCCCACACCCAAAACTTAAAGATAATTCTAAATAATGCTTGTCTTAAATAAATAATCATAACATCTGCGGGTAAAAAACTAATTTCTATTAAGCTGCTGTTATTACTTATGAGTTTGCAGTTCTCAAAAATCTTTAGATTCTTCTTTTAATGTTTCCAAACTTTCTAAATTTCAACTCTAGTTTCGTTCAAAATTTTCTACAGGCAACTTTGCTAATTCCTACTTTGTTCTGATTCAAGAAACTTCTCTAATCCATTAAATAAAAGTTTTTAGAGTTCCTGCAATTTGTCAATCATTACTGCCCGATCAACCACTGCTGCATTACAAGCACTTAAACTCCATTCGAGAGATTTTGATCGGGTCAAGTCAAACTCTTTGCAATGACAGAAAAATTCTCTTATCATTCATCTTTCTTCATTCCTTTTTATTCATTTCCCTTCATGTCACTTCTTCCATTAACTAATGAAGTGTCGGAAGCTTTGATTATGACCTCAGGTCAAACACATGAGATAGAAAACGATGTGACATTAAATTATCCTTCAGTCACCTTCTTTCATCTGAACTCCCAAATTCAGTTATAATCTAGTGCCAAACGAGAAATTTTTTATTTTATATCAAAACTACTAATTATAATATTTTAAAAAGATAATTATGAATGTATATTACGTTTATATAATATGATAAAAATTAATTCTCATAGAATCTTAACTCCTTTTTTCATAATTATAAATGTCATGCTCCTCAAAATAAGTTGAGGACGTATTTCTATGAACGTGTTCAAAATGTGATTTTTCTTTAATAATATCATATATCAAAAGAAAGTCCATAGCATCTCAATGACGGTACGATTTTCTTTAACCAGCTGTATCTAAAATCCAAAACTTGATTTTTTATCACGACGTACAATGGTTTTTACCATGATATCAAAACCGACAGTGGGTGGAAAAAAATTATGAATTTTTCACTGCATAACAATAACAATGCTGCTTTACCAACCAAAGAATGTTGAAATATCAGTAGTTTTGATCTGTTTCTTTCGAATTAATAATTATTGACTTATTTGTCGAATTGAAGAAAAACTATTCCTCAAATACGTTGCATTAGTTTGTATTTCCATTTTCTACTTTTCCCATGTATAGGTGAAGACAGTTTTTACATTTTAAAATTGATCAATTTGCTGTGGCATAAATATTTTCAACTCCTATCTTTTATGTACGAGTTATTTAACACTCTAAAAAATCCCATTTTATTGATTAAGTCTAATTAAATTTAGGATGATCGATTGTATGACAATTTTTGGTATGTGTGCCTGTTAGAATTTAAAGGTAAATCAACGATGGACTAAAAATAGCGGAACTCAGAAAGGAAAATCTAAGAAAATTATATTTCGAACCAGAATTTTGATTAAGAATATCTTATCAATGTCCGTATCTTGGGCGAATCCTAAAATAACAAAATTAAAAAAAAACTTATATAAAATTTAATTTGATGTTAATTTAAGATGTTTGAATATTTCTTGCTTGTGTAAAATAAACTCAGGGACGTACTACAATTAATAACTGATTTAATTTTGCTGTCACTTAACTATAAAATCTTATATTTTTACTATTGGATTAAATATACATTATAAATATTGGTGTAATTTTTAAATAAAGTAATTTCAAAAAATGTAAATAAAATTTTAATTTTAATTCTTCATTTTAACGAAATTACAAAACATGCTTTATAACTTACCCATTTACTAAAATCGTAATTGACCTTATTTTTATTTGTTTAAATAAAGGTCATTCTTAAACTTTATTTTAAATTACGAAAATTAATTTTTTTTTCTTTCGCTATATTTTTACTATTGTCCAATGAATTTGATATAAAAATGCTCTTTAAAAAAATCAATATTATTTATATTGTCATTGCAATAATCATTGTATTGTCTTTTAAAACTTTAATTTTCTCTAAATATGAATTAAATTATTGTTTCATATCAAATGAAAAGTCATTCGAACCGTTTTCATCAGAAAAGAATCTCAACTTTCAGACAATAAAAACTAAATTACGAAACGAAGTTATTGATTTAGAAAAGCAGAGGGAACTATTGATTAATGAAATATCTTCAAAAAATTCAGAACTCAGCAAATTGCACAATGAAGTGTATCAATATTCGATTAAGTCCTACAGAATCAGAAATTCAATAATATCACTGTCACAAATCCGCAAAGATTTTCAACGAAGACACAAAAATGGTTTCGATTTTAAACCTATTATTTCCAAGTTCAAAGACATTTCATTTTCCGTTGATTTTAATGTCTTTGCTGAAAATAAAACGAATATTATAGATCTAAGAAAGTGTTCGACGTTTTCTTGCTTTAACTTTCAGCATTGTCCATTTAAAAGTCTTAACAAGCTCACCATATCAATTGACAACTCAGAACAGAAGGGAAACAACCACGATCTCATCTTGGAAGCAATTAAGAAGTCACATTTTTATTCTAAATCCAACGCATGCGTCATTTTGACGTTTAGCTCCACGTTTTCCATTGAAAAATGTAAAAATTTAAACTGTGTCCTTATATCAAACAGACAATCAATGTTGTTTCCTCACAAATCGATCATCTCCAGTTCGTTTTTTCACAAAAACTATTACCGACACAATTTTGATATCGTTATTCCCGTCTTATCCGCGAAAAACGAAATTTCCAATTTTAAATTGCCCATGATTTTTCCACTAAAACGGAGATATTTTCTTTCTTTTACTGCTTCAGTTGATCTGCGAAACTTGCCGAAAATCGATCGGTTTGTTCTGAAATATTTCCAGAACATCAGCGATGAGATCCAAAAGGAAACCGGAAATAATAATTTCTATTTCGACATCAATTGCTTAGGATTGAAATCGAGCTCCAACTTCAGTGATTGGGACTTGTGTGAGAATGCGGAAAACCGATTAAAACGTCTATCAAAGTCGAAGTTCTGTCTGATTTTGTCTCATTGGAATTCCGATATACTCACAACGGATAACAGTCAACGGCGAGTAATCGAGTGCCTGTTGAGTGGATCGATACCCGTGGTTTTGGGCGATGTTCTCTTTCCCTTTCATGAGATAATCGATTGGTCGAGAGCAGCGCTGGTCTTTCCCAAACAGAGAGCCATGGAAATCATCAACATTCTCCAAAACATTCCCGACAATGAAGTCATCGAAATGAAACTTTTCGGTCGAAAAGTTTTGGAGATGCATTTTCTCAATGTTGAAAACCAAATTGATTCCATCGGGTACGTGCTGACGAAACGTCTTGGTCTTTCGTTACCACTGTCCTCAACTTATCCGGCTGACTTTGTTGCTTCACGGACAAAGGTGTCGTATTACAATTTCTCCTTGCCAAACTTACAGATGGAAATGGACCCCTATTTGGGGCCGAATAATATTCCGCCGACCAATTCTCGAAACGTTACCAACAATATCGTCAGATCATCCTTGTCGTGTTTCGCTAATGCATATCACGGATGTAAATTCAATACCTATCCTAGCACGCCATGGGATCCCGTGCTGCCCACTGATTCCGTTCTGCGAGGTGATATTTTCGTTTTTCTTTTTTACGATTTATTGATGAAAGAAAATGTTATCTTAATTAATTTTCTGGACAATTATTTACTAGAATTTCCCTTTTCTTTGGTTTACTATTGATAATTTATATATAAAAATGCTATTGATTTTCCTTTGAGTCTCTTACGAGAAGAAAAGTTTCATTATAAAAGTATACTTTTAAAAAGTTATTTTTTATCTACAAAATTCGCCAGGGAATTCTGTTGGCATGGAAAAGGTTCAATTCTCCACCTGGAACCTTTTTTTTTCGAAAAAATCAGAATCTTTAGACTTTTTGAATTAATTTTTGATGAGTCGGTATTGCTGTTTTTACTACATTTCGATTGCAAGAATTAATAATAATAAATAAATATTAATAAATTAATTTAAAAATTAAGATTAAATTGAAAATTTCATAAAAATATACATGAATGGCTTATCCTCTAAATGTTATTTACATCATATTTTAAGACTTTATTATTATCAGTTTTTCTTTCTATATTTGTCAGTGTTAGGAAGATTATTATATCGTCGTTGCAGACTAACCTTAAAGTTTATCGTCTTAGTAACTCGATAAATAATCACAATTTGATAATTAATAAGAAAAGTTGTCCAAAAAGTCGAATTGTGATGACGAATTTTATTATCTCAAATGTCAGTTAAAAAATCCAGAAAGATAAAACTATTTCCGAAATCTATTTCGAAAACATTGAAATTTGTGTCGATTGATTAAATATTTATTATTTGAATAATATTATTTATTTATGATCAATCAAAATTCCTTGGCCAAGTTTTATGAAAGTATTTTCTATTATTTATGATGGGTTTTTTTTCAAAAAGTACTTGCATTGTTTTCTAAAAATTTACTGTAATTTGTTAAATTACTAAAATAATGATAATTATTAGTATTATAATTGTAATAAAAAGTTTAAATAATAATAATAATAATATTTTTATTATTATTTTAAAAGTTCAGAAGAAAGCCGGACATTATATGAGAATTTAGATAGGGATTATTATTGATTCAATATTGTCAAATTTTATCATAATTATGATAATTTTAGATTTTAAAATATGATAAATAGTTGGAAAAATAATTAAACTTGATAACGGAGATTTTCGAAAGGGAAATTGAACGGATGTGGATGAAATAATTTTGTGGAGTGACGTATTATTTCTCTGAAATTCCATAATAATTGATAAAATAATGTTATCGTGACCAGACAATAAAGATATTTGATTCCAGCTTTATATTAAATTTGTTCCCAAGAAACTATGATTTTGTACTTTCATTATGAAATTTCGATACAAAATAAACTCATTTTGCACTTTTCGCGATCTTTTCACAATGATCTGATACAAGGTTGGGTTTCATTTGGAATTGTTACATACTTTTTAATTCAGAATACCGTCAAACAAATTCAATTAATATAAAAAGTAGATAATTTCAATTCAATCAATAATAATTGAATATTATTAATTGGTATGCCAAATACGGATAATTTATACAGAAGTTTATATGAGCATTTTGTCGGCTCTTGCATATTGACAGTTGTTTATTTTTGTGCTAAAAATTTGGTCCAAAATTTATAAAGAAAGATCAAAAAGCATGATCTTTTAAGAAACGTAAACATTAAAAATTCTTTGCACTACAGAAACAAAAAAATCTTATTAAATTTCTTTAACTCAAGAGTTCTAGGAATTATTACAAGTACAAGGTTTTGTATGAATTTAAAATTTTATATTTGACAGCCAATAATAATATAAAAAAATATATTTTGATGAATTCTGTAGGTTTTTTTGACTTGTCCCAGAATAAATGATAATATGCTGGTTATAATATTCTGCTAAATATTTCGAGATATAATAAATATTAATATTTTATTATTATTCTTAAAATCTGTATTTATTAATTTATGGATTTCTAAAAATGGAAATTGAAATAAATTTTATAAATGTAAACCGTTAAATATAGGATTTTCGAGTAAAGGTTTTTATGGAATCAACCATTCGAGAAATGAAGCGGGAACGGAATTTATGCATAGCCTTGGAGGAAACCATGTCTATGAACAGTTTACTCTGGTCATATTATCATTTAAAAGGCATAGTTTGTTAAGGAAAAGTCTTGAAATGCTAAATGGACTTCCTTATCTTCATTCAATTGTGATCGTTTGGAATGATCCAAGTCCTCCTGAGATCGACTTTAAATTGCCCCAGTTACACGTGGACATAAAAGTAACTTATTTTATTTTCTATCATATGAATATTTTAAAAAAAATAGAAAAGTTCATTATGTGACGATGAAAACATTAATCAATAATAATAAAAAACGATAATTAATATTAATTGTAACTTTTGAAATTGTCAATCAAATTTTCTGTCCATTTGCCTGTACTATTTTATCAATCATAATTATATTCCATAAATATTTCCCATAGCTTATGATTATATGATAAAATATAATGAGAGATCCATGATCTTTTATCTAATAGTTTTACTAATACGTTTTGGATCAATGTGAAAAATTAATGTTCTAAATTATTAATACTGGCATTTGATTCACAGTTATTTTTGGAACTAGAAATAGCGAATTATAAAATTATTTTAAAAGCACTATATTAATTGGATCAATATTTATAAAAAATCGTCTAATTTTTTAATGATTATTCCAAGTATTATTAATTGATATTTTCATTACTCTTTATTACTTTTTCTGTAGTAATACGAAAATGAATTATTTTTATGAGTAAAATTGACAGTGGTTAAATTTTTTAAAGATGTCTTTTATTGTATTAAAATAAATATTTAATTTTCTTTTTGTTATGATCAATAAAACTCAGGGTATCTTGGTGATATAGTTTAAATACAACTTGGACATTTCATTTAAAATTAAGTTTATTAGCAAAATTATAATAATTACTAATAATTATTAGTATCATTTTCACTAACAATTATTAATAACATAAAAGAATGAAAGATGAAAATCGCTTATAAAAAATAATTTTCTAATAATATCGTCGAGAAAGAATCTCTTACTTGTGTACTTATTGGCAACGATCTGAAATGAGAACACTTCCATTAATTTATTTTCATCTAAAAGAGCCCTCGAATATTTCAGGTATTTAGATTAATGGTTCACATGTAATGTAAATATTCTTAACTTAGTAAAACTGTGTTGCAAATGTAAAGAAGTAAAAATCGATACAAATTTTATCTCATCTGGCTACCATTTTCGTGATTTTGTGTTCTCTTATAGAAATCGATCTAAGAAAAAATCAAATAAAACTCTTAGATTTCATTGAACGCAGTGAAATCTAATCCAACGGTCCACAGACCATTTGGTTGAACTTTTACTTGGATAGAGATTTTTTCCCATTTTATGATATTTTATTGAAGTGGAAAGTTGATGAATTTAATTATATTTGTCCGGTGGATTTTTCTTTTCACCATGTCACATTTAATTATAATTTCAATTGTTCTGAGCGTTTACCACTTTTGAGCTAATAAATTGAGTTATATCTGAAAGAGACGGCGTTATTCAATTTAAACAGTGTATTTATCAAAATTAAGCCTAATTTTATTGTGTGAACAAACTTTTTTATGGAATTATTGACGGAGAAAGTTATGATTTTGTTCAAATATTTTTGTGACACAAAAACGTTTTTAGTGTTGGATTTCAATCAAAGAGGAAGTGGAACCGTGGAAAAATATGGCAGAATGAAATTCAAGTTCGACGACTTCCTGTTCACAATAGGTTAACGATTTTCTTTAAAAGAAGAATACTCTAAATCTTTCGCGCCTTTTATTGATCTCTATTTTTATTTTTATAATTAACTGTTTTCATAAAGGGTGATTTCAAAATTTTTTATTGCCATTTTTATTTTTCTGTTATTTTAATTCTTAGAGTTTCATTGAAGGAATCAAATTTTTCTAAAAATATTAAAATTAATTTTGTTTAGAAATATATTTAATAATAAAGTTTTGATGTTTATTGGAACGATTTATGATTAAAATGAAAAGAAACAAAGTGTCGTCATACAAAATGTACAATGTAAAAAGCTTTTATTGTTGATTGTCTATTTTCTCATTATGTACAAGTTTTAGGATAATGTTTTTGCAGTGGTATTTTTATTTTTAATTATTTTGTTACTATACACAAGCAAGAAAGCTAATGGCTGTTATTTAACACGGGATTATTTATCTGAATTCTCATTGGTTAAAATAAAATTATATTTATATAGTTTTTTGAAAAGTAATTATGTTTTATTTTAAAATTATTGCAATCTATAACAGTAAATCTAATAAATTTGATAATAAAAACATTTTAATATTAGGGAATTAACGAAAATAATTTTTGAAGCCATAAAAAACGTTTTTCGTTGATACTTTTTGAATGATATAATCCTTTGAAAAAGTTTATTACTCAAATTTTAATGGTTTTTCAATTTGATTATCAATATAATCAATAATAAATTTAATTAAATTTTTTATTAAAGGACATAAAGTTTAATTGATTAAGACTGATTTATTAAAATAAAAAAAACAAGGACAATTAATCAAACTTTAATTATTAATTCTGTCTATTAATTCAGGTATTATTTTTAATCATTTTGGCTTCCAAAAATTGATATCTGTCACAATAATATGTTATCAATCAATATAAATTGTAACGAATCAATAATTTTAGGATTAATATTAGTTTTAGAATTTGTCACAGATAAATTGTAGATTTTTATGTCTGTTTTTGATTTTATCATTTTGATATTTTTTAGACATCTGATTTTGTTTATTGGTACCTCTATAAAATTCATTCTTCAATTTTTAAATAAAACATCTAATACATCATTGTAGGATGAAATTTTATTTTCTTTTGATAATAATAATAATAAACACTCGATAAGTTTTCATAATAAATAAAAATCGATTCTACGACTGTTGATTAATTTTTTTTAATATTTTCATTATTAATTTATGCTAACTAAACCGGCTCTATTGATTAGATGGTGAAAGGCGAACAGAATAGCCTGAATAACAGATTTCTTCCATATGACATTATCCAGACCGACGCAATTCTTTCCTTTGACGATGACATTCAACTGAGACACGATGAAATAATATTTGCATTTAGGTAACGTGGAAATCGATTAAGATTTTTTTCTAAATTCGATGAACCCCTTATGAACTTAAAAATTAAAATTATCTAGGGTATGGCGCGAAAACCGAGATAGAATTGTGGGCTTTCCTGCTCGTTATCATAACGAATATCCTGGACCAACGAAATTGCGTTATCCCAATGAACAGTGGTGGATGTATAATAGCAATTACACTTGTGAATATTCCATGGTTTTGACAGGAGCAGCATTTTTTCACAGAGTAAAATTATCTACTATTTTCTGATTTGGAATTGAACAGTTTTCTGAAAAATAGTTTTACCTCTTTGCCTACTCTAACGATATGAATCCTGCTATCAGACAGATCGTTAATAAATATAAGAACTGTGAAGATATAGCCATGAATTTCCTTGTCAGTCATATCACAAGGAAGCCACCATTGAAGGTAATTTATTAAAGTTTTCTTAAAAAGATAATAATAATAATAATAATAATAATAATAATAATAATAATAACAATAATAATAATAATAATAATAATAATAATAATAATAATAATAATAATAATAGTATTGGGTTGCTCAGAAAGTCACTTCTCATTTTTTATTAAAAATTACGACCAACAGTTTATTAGTAATAAATATTTTAATCAGTGATGCATTATCCTTTTGTTCCAAGACCTTGCTATCTACCAGGCAATTTGAATATCCCAATCATTAAAATAACCTAAAAACTCAAAATTAAGATTTACAGATAGATATATCTAAAAAGGTGAAGTGAGTTTCCGAACAATCCAATAATAATAAAATTAATAAAAATAACAATTTTTAAAAATAATAATAAAAAGTGAGATTGAATTACATTATTTATAACAAAAACTAAATATTTTTCTCATTTTAGCAATTCACCGAAATTATAATTATCAAGTCTGTATAGTTTCTCTAATATTTAATTTTTATTATGGAATTCAAGTATTGAATAATTATATTATGTGATTTTTATATATTATAAAATTAATTATATGAAATTTATTAATTTTTAAATTCATTTAAGATTCTGAGAAAAATTTATATTTAATTATAATTTTTATAAAGGTAGGTAAAAAATAATTTTATTAATTCTCATTTTTTATTTCATGGATTTTTTTAAAATTTAAAACTCAGTCATTATTTGTTTTATTTATTAAAGATCATTTGACTACTAAAACAAAAAATATATATCTTCATTTATTTATTTTCTATTTTGAAAAAAAATTTTCTTTTTATTTGTTTCAACACCCTATCAAAGCTTTTATTTTTATTAATCATTTAAGTAATATTATTCTTTGATTTTCAATAAAATATTAGTTATTTATAATTTAAATAAATTTATATATAATAATAATAATTTTATATTTTACTATTTTATATATTTTCAGTAAATTTGTTAACTTTTGATAATATTATTGAGTCATTCACAAAATAAATACTTTTTTTTACCAATAATATATCTTTACACTGATTTTATTATATTATTTTTATTTATATGTGAAAATTGTCAATGATAATTATAATCATAAATTTTTCATCTTAATATTAATAATATTAATTTTTGACAATATGTTTAACTGATGAATAATAAAAAGTATAATAGTTATATATTAAAAATGATAATAAATATAATAGAAATAATTATAAATTTCGAAGAAGAGCTCAAATTTAAAATTTGATATTTTATGATACAAATACAAAATTTAATTTATTAATCGATATTTTTATTTTGAGTAATCAATAATAAGTTATTAAAATATTAATTTTTTTCCGCAGGTAACAGTTCGATGGACGTTCACTTGCGTAAATTGTGATTCTGAGTCTGGTAACATGGATAACTCTCTACACAATCGTCCTGATCATTATCAAATTCGAAGCAACTGCATCAATGAGTTTTCCGCCATTTACGGATATAATCCGCTCCTTTATTCTCAGTATCGCGCCGATTCAGTTCTGTTCAAAACGCGGCTGCCCGTCGACAAGCAGAAATGCTTTCGATATGTATAATAAGGATTTTGATCGGTTGTAATAAATGTCGATAGATCTTTAAATTACCGTTGTGCTTATCAGTACTTTTCAAGTCATCATCAGCTGGCAATATTTATTTTGTAATAAATAATGATTATAAAAATCATAATAATAACAATAATAATAATAATAATTTTTATTGGTTTATCTTTATTGTCAATGAATCGATGGATATTTGTGAAATATTATTTAATGATTCTTGGTGATCAATACATTTAATAAATGTTTTTTCTTGATTTTTTTGTCTTTTTTAATGTCATTTCTCACATTTATTTTAAATGCAATTAAATATAAATTTTAATAAAAATAATATTATTTTCAATAATTGGTGATTTAATATTTTTTATTAAAAATCAAAAATATTAATTCATTTTTATTTTATAGTTTAAATTAATTAATTAATTTTTAAAAATTTTGACTCAGCAAAATTGTTGAAATCATTTAAAGGAATAAAAAGAAATTAAATAAAAATGTTGAGTGGTTAAGTTAACAGATATGTGAAATTGGAGGTAAGTAAATAATAGTAATTTTTATTTGAGAAGAGAAACTGATATAAACCGAATTTAAAGTTATTTAAATAATGCAAAACGCTTAACAGTTATTTTAATAACAAATAAGAGACCACCATTTTCAATGATGTACTGCATATTGATTTTCCTATTAGTAAACAGTAATTTTAATGACATTTTGTCACCCTAGTGGGTCCGCGGTGAAATTTTGCAAAACTATAAATAGAATATTAGAAAAATGCTTATTATACGCCTAATACATTATTACTATTAAAAAGTGAAATGAAAAATGAAATATTTTGTTCTTTCTATCAGAAATTCAAAAATAGATTATATTTTTTATATAATATTATATTTCCATTATTATAATTATTATTTATAATAAATATATCTTATGATTTATTTAGGTGTAAAACTTTGACTCCAGCTTATTTTTAAAATGATAACAAAAATTTTTTTTTCATATACAGTACCTGCAAAAAGTATTCGTACGATCACTTAATTTCTAAAAGAGTTAGATTTATTTCTGCCACAGTTCTCCACACAATAACTTTTTCATCGCTCCCAAAAACATTAAATTTGCTTTCGTCAGACCAGAGGACTGT
>JBBMKC010209352.1:0-13200 GCA_037834085.1 Bipalium vagum
CTACATATAAATTAAACATTAATTAGATATTTAAAAGTTAATATACTTATAATATTTCTATGTAAAGAAAATTTGTACAAAACGCGAGTTATTATGATAATAATAATATTATTATTATATTTTTTCAAATAATAATAAAATAAAATAAAATACTTTTAAAGTAAATAATAACAATATAAAATGTATAAAATTAAAAATTATCATAATAGAAATAAAATAATAAAAGAATTTAATATTGATATCATTGTAAGATAATTAAATTATAATATTAATATTAATAATAACATTCTTGTCTAACTTGATTTGAAGGAATTTTGCCCGTTTCTTAACAATTTCTGAATCCACGTTCCACTTGACATCTTTTAAAAGATAATTGAAAATGTCCAAAACCTCTTGTAGCTGTGCAGGTTTTTTCAATTTTAGAGCAGTGTCGTTCGGATTTTTGGCATACTTTTTGAACAATGTGTGAAATCGGTTATTTCTGACTTCAATCTTCATCTTTTGTTTCGGTGTTCGATCTCCATGACGAATAACAGCGATAATACATCTCAGTTCCATCATTGAGCCACTAGTCGTTGTTACTAGGTTGCTGGTACCTTTATTGATTATATTCAGCAGTTTTTGGCTGGAATAAATATTCGGCATCATATTTTGTGTGATCATTAGCCCGAGAATGTAACCGCAATCGTCGAAATATTTCTTGGACGTTTTCACGAAGCTGAACCCATTTACGTCACAAATATAAGAGATGCCATTGGCTCTCAGCAAGTCAAAACCGCAAATCCGTTGCTTAAACACTCCAATGATATTTTTGGCCATTTTTTTTTCAGCTGGTGACAAAATAATGGGATACCGAATTTCCTTTCCTTCATTGTCTCGTTCGACTTTCCCATCCAAAGCTGGTGACTTCCTTGCTTCGGCGTGAGCATAATGTTCCCCAACCGTATATACCTGAACATGGGTCAAATATTTTTTTACATCATTGAGAATAAATATAAATTTAATAAAAATCATTTAATAAATGAATGAACCAATAAAATTTTTATAAGAATCAATCAATAATCTATTAACCAATAAAAATTTAATAAATATTATTCAATAAAAAAATTGACCAATAGAAATGTAGTAAAATGTCAACAAATATATTAATAATATGAAAATTTGAATTTAATATAATCACTGATTAATCAATCGTTAAATACAGGGTTGCGCAAGAGAAACTTACTAGTTTTAAAAATTCATAAAAAATCAATTTTAAATAGATTTCTTTTTAAATTATTTTAGGTATAAATATGGAATCCAGGAAATTAATGTCAAACAGATATCCAATTTGTCAGATAACGAAAATAATCGAATTATATTTTCAAAATAAAAACTCTAACGTGAGATTTTCGGTAAACAAATAATTCCAAGAAACTTGACATTGAACTGGTTTTAATGTTCGCCAGATTTATCAGCTCCAGATTATTTTCTATGGGGATATCTGAAGAAGAAAGTTTTTGTTAATAATCCAAAGTCCACCAAACAATTATAAAACAATATTCGTAATAAAATTAATTCCATAAATCCGAAAATTTTAACTGATATCATGGAGAATTCTGTAAACAGGTCACTAGCTGTGAAGCACAAAATGGTTATCATTTAAATGATACAAAAATACCTTAACAAATCTCTATGACTTATTGTTTATGTATCCTATTCGAAATAAATAATTGTCTTGAACATTTTTGTTATATCATTGTTTAAAATCACTAAGTTACTTTTGCGCCACCTTATATAAGATTTAATTTCGACATTGTAGAAATATTAATAATAATTCAAGGCAAAATTTGAAAAATATTTCTAAATAATTTATTTATCTGATAGTTAAGACAAAAAGGAAAACGTATATGACCAATATTTTTATATGTACCTTAATATCAGTTCCATCAGTGGGCATGAATTCCTCGTAGATGAACGAGCCCTCAGTGCGTACGGAACTGTCGGAATTGTAACAGCTGCTTTTGTTTCCGACTTTTCGGAACAGTTCCTGACGACCACCTCCGGCACTGGATGGAAAGTAAACGAAAATGTTGTGGTTCTCGGCATCGACGGGTTTTTCTACGAACGGTTTCGTAATTATTTGACCGTCGATCTGAAAGGGAACAATTTGAAATCAATTCATTTTACGACTCTTGATTTTATTTTGATACTTCCAATGAATCCTCATTCTCGACAAAACGATATGTAGCCACAGCTCCATTTCGAATGATAACTTGATAATTAGGAATCCGTATTCCGGCCGCTTTCAATATTTCGTAAATTTTGATTCTGTTCGTTAACAGAAATTGAGATTCGACGTCGTTTATTGAAAACGGGTTTCGCAGTTGAACATACTTCAGTGATTTTTGCAAGGGAAAACCGCGCGAATAAAAACTCAGATATGAGTCGCAAATTGGCCATTCTTGCACGGGCTTATGGAGTATGTCATATTCAGAGAATATTATTACTTTTATGTGTGGAAATATTGATAATCTACTCAAAATTTCCATCATGGGTCTTGAGTAAACTTTTTTCGCCATTGCACATACACCGAAGCGTATAAAATTCTGTTTACCTTTTGTATTTTCTTCCATAATAAAATTGAAATACTCCCAAAAACAACTGCTAATTAGAATTCTTTCAGAACATTTAAAAATTGATAAACGAAAATTATGCACAATATTGAATTATTTAAACAAATCTGCATATCAATATTAATATTAGGCGTTATTATAATTTATTTTAGTAGAAAGAAATTAATTTACCAACGTAAAAGTTTATTTAAAAATAAAAATTATTTCTGTTAAATTTAATTGATTAAATTGTAAAAGATTGGTTTAAAAGAAATATGAAGTTTGGGAAATATATATCATATTAAATTTATCAATTATTCTTTAACATTAAAACCAAAATATTCTAGTTATTTTTATTTAAATTAAATTAATTTCAAATTTTGCAGCCTAAATATTTTAATTTATTGAATTATCTTCAGTATTTCTCATTAAAAAGATATTTCAATACCAATACAAATAATGATTTTGTAATTAATATATAAAAATTTGTAAAAATAAGTATTGTAAAACTTAACTTTCTACAAGATAACCGTGATAAAAAATAGCATTACATATGTGCAAACAAAAACAAAAGTGGAAGCGAAGACCAGGGAAAATTGCTGCCATACGTATGACCTATTATTGGCTACCATTGTTATCCACATCGCCATCTAAGCTCAATCTTGAGACCCTCTTTAAAAAAGATTCTGAGACATCACATCACTTTCAGAAGAGATACATCTTAAAACCATGACAGTTTGAGGAAATTTAGTCTGCATGATTTGAGGAGTATTCTTTACATTGTATTTCTTTACCTTTCTCACCCGATTTTCTCCGGATCTTTGAGTAAGAGGTTGAATTCTGTGGCTCTTGTATGAATAGTAACAAAAGTCGTCATTGAGTGCTTCGTTTCATGGTAGATGCTGAAATATTCCTGGTCTCAAATTGTTGCTTATTTTTATTTTCACTTAAAATTTCGTTAATTTTTTAAAAATATGAATAGATTCAATCGATCGTTAATTTAAGTTAAAAATTCGTTAATTTACACTGCAAACTTTGTATTATATATAATAAAATTATCATGACAATACTTGGTTCTTCGTGAAATATCTCTATTCAGCTAATAAATGTTCCCTTTGTTATTAATAATAATTATTATTGGATTATAAGTTTCTTAATTTGTTTTGTTTGTCCAAAGATACTTTTAGTAATTTTTAAAATTTTTCTCTTTTACATTATTTATCTTTGCCATGGATTATATATTTTTCTCATTTTAATTATTGAGATCAACAAAACTTGAAAGGATATATTAAAGAAAAGGTTTTTCTCTTATTTTAATATTTCATGGAATTTGTGTTACTAAAAATATTTTTGATGTCTGCAGTAACTGACCAATATAAAAGGTGTTGAAAATAATTAGCTGATATTAGATTTTTTACAATGAAATTCATAACGAAATTGATCTTTGCACTTTGTCTTTCATTGACTTTTCTTTACAAAGTAAATAACATAAGAAAATTTCACGACGTCTCCTTCGGGTCAGACTATAAAGTTTGTCAGTGCTCTTGCAACGAAGTATGGCAAAAGTGTTTGGCTAAAAATGGTTATTTTCCCGGTTGGAATAATAATTTTTTATTTATATCATATTTTAGGAAGATTTAAGAACTATGGCGAAGGGCTCGATGCAGTTTCTGATTGTTGCGAAATTCAAAATAAATGCAGGAGAGATTGTCGTGATTAGTGCCTGTAGACATTTTTTGTAAATTTTTCAAGCTCGAGGCTGTCATGCATTCAATTTTTATTTTACTCTCTTTCCAGTTTTGTAATGTGATTCTCATCCTTTGTCTGTGTGATTTTGTAAAGTTTTGATATTTTTTATACGATTTCGCTCTCATCAATAAATTTATTTAACGCTTCACATTTTTGAAGTGAGCATACATAAAAAGAAAGATTTATAAAAATTGTCTATTGCACTTTGCAAATCGGATCCCTCAACCAAACCTCACAGGAGACGGTTTAAATGTTTCTAAAATTAAAGGGAATGAAATAAAGTAAGACTCAAAGATCAATTCGTTGTGCAATTCATATTAATTGACCCATTTGTTGTGTTTTTCATCGACGTGGGAGCCGAGTGGTCCATCGCTTAAAGTTGTGTTTGATACAGTTGTGAGATCATAATTATACCGGTACCAGCCAAGCAATAATCGATTCTGTGTTTCAAACATTTTTATTAGGTCTACACTTGAATGTCAATTAATAAGTAGGCATTTAAAGTGGTCTGTCTCAACAATGGTTTCACGTGTCGCATTTTTTATTTTGTTTTATTGTTTCTAAAATAGTTAATTAGAGTAGCACAAGAATATTTTTAGCGACTGAACTTTTCAAATATAAAATAAACACTTTTTAATAGATTTTTTTAAAAAAATTTAATATTATCAATAACACATAAAATTGAAAAAAGATTATTTTTAATTGATTGTGAAAAGAAAAATTAAAAATAGAATTTATGAATTAAATTTTTTTTTAATTTATAAACAGGATTAAGACCTTTTTAAACTAAATCCTAAGGTCTAAAAATGGGCAGATGATTGATTTTAATCAATAATTTTTCAGCAAAAATATTCAGATTATGATGGAACATTACTGATTTCACGGAAGGGTTTTTTCACAGCTCTTGCAATGAAAAACTATGTAATTGATTTTTTTTATTATTTATTATTATTATTTTAATAAATTTTGAACTTTAGTACCAGTTTTGCAGTATCTGGTTTTCAAATTATTATTGTACACCAGAGCGTTTGTTTTGAATACATTGTGTTAGTATTGTTCACGGAACTCGTTAACAACCTGGCTGATTCCAATTTCTAGTTTGCTTATGTTCGCTAATCTCACGACCCATTTCAAATCAAAGATCACACAATATTCTGTACCACTAATGAAAATCAATCGATTTACTATAAAAAAAAATTTACTTGCCTAAACTTGTTTATGTTTAACTACTGACGGTTCTGCGAATATGGTCGGCAGACAAGACTGTTTCTACCAAGTTTGAGGATTCGCGAGACCTAACAAAAGATTCACGAAAATGCAAACAGGACCGACTCAGTCATCATTAACGTAGAGGCTGCTGCAAGCTCAGCGATTGCAAATGAAGAAAGTGGAGATAGTAAGTGAGTGGTGAACTTAGATTTCCCAAATTAAAAACGACACTTTATTTTTTTATCATTGTGTTCACTTTAAAGTACGTTTGGATTTTATTGCGTCTTTCCCATGAACATGTAAACTTATGTATAAAATAAATAAATAAAGCATTATGATAACAGACAAAAAATTGTTCCTCTTTTCCTACTAATAGTTTTTAGTCTGTTACAAATTAAATTAAGCACAATGAAACCCCGTCTTTGTGCCGCTTTCTACCTTTTCCCCTCGTTTAACGTCTCTTTTGGCAATTACAATTTTCAAGTCTTTCAATATAAAATTTCACTCATTTACGTACTCGTGTCTCACGAATTAACGACCTTTTAAAATAGAAAAAAATATTTTAAAAAATGTTTAAATAATGACAATAATATCAGGTTGAACAGAAAGCTCTTGTCGATTTTTAATATTATGTTATAGCTGAAATAAAACACGCCCTGTTGCATTGCAATAAACCTGTTTATTAGATGTAGCAAATAATTCTGTGCAACTGTTTTAAAAAAAAGCATTTATTTTATAAAGACAACACTTAATTATATTATACATATTTCCCATCATTAGCTATAACATTGGTCCAAATATCTGGTAACTTATGAATGCCATTGTAAAAGAAATTTTATTCTTTAGACAAAATTCATTCATCGAGCCAAAATATGATTTCATCATTTTTCCGAAAGCATCATGCGACAGTTCATGTTCCATCGATCTAAATAAATGGAAATCAGATGGACCCTTGTCTGACGAATATCACGGATGAGTTCTATACACAAATATTTGACTAAATTTGCTACATGAGGTCAAGCATTTCCAAGTAATAGAATAACGTTCCAATGTCTCTTGTACCATTCTGGTCGTTTCTGCATCAATGTCATGTTCATTTGAATCAATTGTTGTCTAAAACATTGGTGTAGACCATTTCACCATTTTTTAATATTTCTCTGAAGACGACACCTTTCTGGTCACACCAGATACACAACAAAGCCTTCTTCAAATGAATATTTTTTCTTGGCAGTCGAAGTTGATGATTGGCCTGAATCAACATATGCTTTCTTGCGTCTTGAATTATAAAAATAAATCCATTTTTCATCTCTTGTAATAATATAATGCACAAACGGCTTTCTTCAGTATCTTTCCATTAAAATTTACAGGTTTTTACTTGTTTTACAGGTCCATGCTCGTTTCATTCAATTCATGAGGCATCCATTTTCCTTTAAATTGAATTTTTCCCATACCGTAGTGTCGATTGGAAATGATGTGTTGAGACACATCAAGTTTGGTAGCAAGATATTTTTTGGTTTGTGTATTATCCTTGGCTAATAGGTATTCTAATTCTGCTTTTTTAAAAATTTTTTAGTTGAGCTAGGCGTTCTTTATCTTTGAGATCATAAACGTCTGTTCTGAACCGCTTAAACCAGCGTTCGTGAGTGGCTGCTGATGAAGCATGATCATCATAAGAAGTATACTGCTTCTTGCAGCGATTTTCTTTACATTGAATAATAACGGTATAGAAAGCTACAAATGTTCTTTCAATGGCTCATACATTGACATCTAGATTATTGAATATTTCGAAATTTGAAAATATTTTGAAAATTTAAATTTTACCTTTAGAAAGCTTGATTAAAAAAATTAATAAAATGATATAGAAATCATTAGTTAGATATATAAGACAAAAATATTTACATTTTAAAAAATTCGCAGAATTAACTGCTAAACCTCATACTCAAATTGTATTTTTCAGCTAAACATTAAATATCTGTGTTGTATATCAAAAATGAAAGTATCAACTTATTAAGAATCAGAAATTAAAATAACAATTTTTTTTAAAAATTTAATTAGAATTATATTAATGAAAAATTTAAAATATTAATTTTTATATATTCTGTCTGAGAGGCAGAGCGGGAAAATTATTTTTTTCCTTTTTGCCTTTAAAGGATTTAAACAAATACGGTACTCCATTAAGCTAATGGAAAGTTGAGATGAGTAAGAGACAGTGGCTTTACACTTGCCTGTGAGTTTGTTGGGATCTGTGATGTTTCTAATTTAGTATTGTAAGGTACTGTAAGCTACTACTTTCAAATCAGTTGATAATCACATTGATGTTGAATTGAAAGAAAACTGAGTTCAGATATAAGTTGGCATTGTTAAATCTTAGGAACTCTGCAAACTTCTATTTAAAAGAATCACAAAGCTGCCTGAATCAGAACAAAAGCAAAATGAGTAAATTGGAACTAAGTTTGAAAAAATAAGAGTTGAAGTTTTGAAAAGCACTAAGTTGGTATTTTGCGAAGTAATTGAAAAGTTATTGGGAATTATTTCCTAAGTAATTTAGAGCTGATTGAAGAAATAAGTTGCAAGAGGTTCTTCTTGACTTAAATTGTGAGAAAATTTTGAGAAGATAATTTTTGAAGATTGTGAAGAATATAATGCGTGTAAATGGAGGATTCGTTTGTAGAGTCGACAGGAGCTATTTGATCACTGGGTGATCTCAATTGTTGCCCTTGTTATCATCTGTAACATTTTGAATTTTCAGGCATTTTCATAGTTGGGATAATCAATCGATAATCTAAACTACTCGAGGCAAAAATTGACCTTTCCAGGATTTAGAGCTATGTTATCAAATATTCTTTTTTATTTACGAATTAATTCTATTCTCTTGATATGACAAGTATTGTGGTCACTGTTACCCAAATAACTTTTTTTGTTTCTGCGAAGCTTGCACAATTAATATATATTTTACAATCAGATTGAGAGCACAAGACTTCAGTTAATATTTTCCCAAATATTTACAATAATAAAACAACTAATGAGATCATATAATGAACGTAACAAGTATAGTCATTTTTGAATAGTTGTATTGAGATCACGTTATGGCGAAGGTATTGTAAAGGTATATGAAGGCTCAACTGCACCTGGTAACCTGATCATTATATCTCAGAATATAAGATTGATTTCTCACACATATCATTCCATGTTTTTGTGTCCTCTAATTATCAACGCATTCAGTCTTTCTGGACCTTTCTTCATAACCTAAATAAAGTTAGTGATTAGTAACGATTTTTATCTAACTACAAAACCTCTACTGGAATAATTACTTAAGGTGACTTTCAGCAACTAAATAAATAATATCAATTTTTTTGGATTGTTTACGTGAGGTTCAAAAGTATTAAGTAGACCTCCAAATAATTATTTTTTTTAAGATTTATGTGTACAAGACTATCTACATTACTCAAAAGAATGGTTAAATTATAAAATATTTAAATACATATATCAGGTAAAGAACTAAGTTTTTCGTTTTTTAATTAAAAAATAAACTAAGACTGAAGTTAAATTTAATTTATTAATCATATAATATTATCAAACATTAAATATTCCCCCTCGTTTTCTATTACTGCTTCCCATCTATTTAGAAGTATATTGATCCCAGTATTAAAGAATTTCGATCTTTTGAATCAAAGAAAGAAAGTACTTCATTCTTTGTACCTTCGGAACTCTTAAAATCTTTATCCATCAAGTGATTCTGTAATACCCGGAACAAATAAAAATCTGATGGGGCGATATCAGGACTATATGGCGGATGTTTCATTAGAGTCTAGTATAATTCCTGAATAAATTTTAATGTCTTCATTGATTTGTGAGAGTTGGCATTATCTGGGTAGAAAATCACTTGTTTTCGGTTTATCAAACTGCTCCGGTTTTCCTTCATAATGACATTAACTCTTCTTAGCATGTCACAATAGATATCAGAATGAATGTTTTCCCCGGAATTGAGAAACACCTGATAAATATTTCCACGGGAATCCCACCAAATGCATAATAGAACTTTTTTTTAAAATTTTTTGTGGATGCTCTCCTTTCAACAACCACGATCTCCGCCTGGTTATGTTGTCATGATAGATTCGGGAAAAGGATCATTTCGGCTTCTTTCGCTGAGTCTTGAACAAATTTCAATTCGATTCAACTTGTTTTTTTTTCAGCTAGTTGGTGAGGAACCCATTTGTCGAGTTTATAAGTGAATCCTAACGCTTGCAGTAGGTTTCTTATGGTTGTATCACTTATATTTAACTCAGAAGCAATTTGTTAAGCACTAATTGATATATTTTGTTCAAGAAAGTCCATAATTTGATAATCCTCCAACTCTTTTGGTCTTCCAGACCTCCCTTTGTCTTCCAATGAAAAATCACCACTTTTGAATTTTTTGAACCAATTTTACACTGTTCGCAGTTGCATTGTTCCTTCACCATGCACTTCATTAAGTTTTGAGACAGTTTCATTTGTGCTTGTGTTATTTTCCATTAGTAATAAATAATTGTTCTAATTTTTAATTTGTCCAGCGAACTTTTTGAGCACATATTCCAGTGGATAATGGTTAATAACATTAATTATACAGTACATTTGAAACTCACATGTTTAAGCAGCAAACTAAAATAAAGAAAATTTAAATCGGTAAATAAATGAGAATCCCAGGGGCTAACAAATTTAAGCAACTGAAAAAACAAAAACTTAGTTCGTTACCTGATATATACGTAACAGGCAATTACAAAAAATTCAGACAAACTTTGATGTATCATCCTTTGTTAAATATTCATTGTAATCAAATAAACTGTTTTAATATGAAATACTGCTTTTTATACAACCTAAGAAATCAGTAATATTTAAATGTAAAACATATTATCATAATTACAGATTTGACAACGGTAAAGAATCTAGAAGAAATTATGATAAATTTTTATAACGTATTTGATGAGAACTAGATTTCTAAGATATTATATTCAAAAAATTAAGGAATTTTAAGAAAACAAGAAAGCCAAATAGAAACGACCAGCAATATATTGTCAAAAAGTTAGAAAACTTTTCCCTCAACATCATCATTTGAATGTCTTAATGGATGATGAAAGCTATTAGAGTCAAAAATCGTCAGCCAACGAATCAAACAGTGATGCATATTGTTTTCGAATCATTTCTTTCCACACAAAGGGGACCCCATTTGAAACCCCATTTTTTCCTTACTCATTCGCATGCCTGCCTCCCAGCACACACGCTCATTCGTTGGTCAAAAACGTGTTTAAAAATAAGATCTCCTTTGTGTTTTTCCTCTGGAATCAGCTTCAGCATTTTCAAGTTGCAATATAGGTTTTTAAAATTATTATGCACTGTAGCTAGGTAAATTTATAAATGTATAAAATAAAATAAATTTCATAGCCAATAATAGATAAATACGAATTTAAATTAAAATTGTTCAAACTTGACTTTAAAATCCTGTATTTAATATAACAGATAATAAATAACAGCATGAGATGTTAAATAATATTTTATTGAGGACCTAAATTTATTTATTACATGAATATAGAAATTTTAGAATACAGTAGATAATATTTTATCACTTATTGAAATTTCGTAAAAATAATTATTGGATATGTACATACAATGAATAATTATAATGTAAGTTACAAAATTTGTATTTAGTTATTTGAAATTTTAATAAACATTGTAGATTTACTAGATCTGCTAAATTATAAATATTTTAAAATTGTTTTTCTAATTTTTACAATCAAAATTTTAATATTTTTATGTAATTCAAAATCTTTAAAATCAAAAAACAAGTTTTGTTTTAATTTTTTGTATAACATTAATTTAAAATTTATTTATTAGCCATTTTTTGAATCATGTATTTATTAATCTTGGTTATCTTGGTATATTTCAATGCATTTAATGAAAAATTACACCCATTGTAAGTATAATACGTATTTTAATTTTTAATTATTTAATTTTATAATTTGTTTGTTCAACAAATTAACATCAAATATCAATTTTTAATGCATAATTGGAGAGTTGTTTTTGTGCAGATCTTGAATCTAGTGTGCTATTTTTTCATTGATTTTCAGTCTTTTATTAAGCTTAACATATTATTCATTACTA
Organism: Bipalium vagum; assembly: GCA_037834085.1. Classification (NCBI taxonomy): domain Eukaryota; kingdom Metazoa; phylum Platyhelminthes; order Tricladida; family Geoplanidae; genus Bipalium; species Bipalium vagum. The sequence continues at coordinate 11,688 of JBBMKC010209352.1, forward strand.
AGTTGGAAAATTGAATGATTATTTTCAAATTTGATAGAATACGATTTATCAAGGTTGTGATCAACATATCGTAATTAAAGTGATTATATAGTAACTGTTGGATGATGATATACCAAATAGCTAAACTTTCATTATATTCACATGATTTACCTTTTTAATTTATTTTTCTTTGAGCAATAATTTTTGAATTGTTTTAATAGCAATTTCCCTCGACTTTGTTATTAAGTCATTAAATTATTGGCTAAATATATATATAGGTTTATAGTAATCTTTCAAATGTAACTCTAAAAGCTTATCAATCCAAAAAATTTTTATATTAGATAAAGAATTAGAATCCACTAATATCGCACTTACTTCAACTTTATTTCCTTATTATCCGTTATTTTTACCAATTTTAAAGACAACTAAACTGATTGCACAATGTCATTGAGCTCATGGAAGAAACAATCAAAATCTAAGAGAATTACGATAAATGAAAATATCAGGAAACTGATAATAGGAAAACATTGATAGTTGGTAAATACATTCTCTTCACCCAAAGGAGGTATTAATTGTATACTGTGTATGCAAAAGGACGCATTGTATTCGAATTAATGAACCAAGGAACGAGGATAAATAGAATGTTATAATTTCAAACTGATTAAAAACAATTACTAGTAATGATTTTGCCGGATTTTTTCGAAGCATGTTAAAAGAAATGTATAGCATTAATTAAAATTCATTTGTATACTTTTATCAATTTGTACATGTAAATTACTAAGCATTATAAAATTTCCTGTATCATTTTGTTATTTAAGTTTAAAGCATTTTTTAACGAACTTGTACATTTAAACAAACTTTCATATTTAAAATATATAATTTAATTAGTTTTTAAATAAATTTTAATAAAAATAATAATCATTATTTTAACAATAGTTTAAAGAAAAATTGAAGACATTGGAATTAATATAAATCCTTTTTCTACTGGGGTTAATTATTTTATTTGACTCCCTTTTGTAAACCTGTGATGGTTGTGGACCGATCTCAGTGACAGAATAAATGTAGATAATTTTTTTAAAAAACTTTTAGTCTAAATTAAAAATTTTATAAAATGTTAAATATTACAAATAAATCAGAAGATCAAAATGATTTTTAATTATTTTAAGAAGAGTTAAATCTACACGAGGAAATGTGCAGACACCCGGAAGAAAAAAATATCGAATTTGAAAACTAGTTTAACAGACCGTAATTGCGGGAAATAACAAAAAGAAACAAACTAGAAATATTTTTAATAAAAAAGAGTTAGGAAATAATATTCGCGATCTACTTAATATTATTAATTAATCACAGTGAATATAATAATTCACTTACAAATATTTTCTTTAATAATTAACAATATTTTGTGACTTTTAAAAAACTACAGGGTGCGCAAAAGTCACTTTACAACTTTTTTTTTGAATAACTTTTCAATTACATGACATAACTAAATAATTTAAAGAGAAATGAAAAACATTTTCATGGGAGTTTTATTTTA